>JAODAL010005273.1:0-145837 GCA_025379985.1 Phyllomedusa bahiana
TTTTTGGGGGGGGGGGGGGGGGAGCGGGGGTTTTAGTGCGGGGGGGGCCAACGTTACCCCAAGGGGAACCCGCTTTTCACGGGAAAGTGGAATGATACCTTTGTCAAGATGATCAGGCGTCATCGGCCAGATTTCCACACACCAATGCCTTAGTCGTCAAATACATCAGCCATGACGCCTCACCCAAACTGTGAGAAATGGTCTGGGTTCAAACTACCTGCCTCAGCCACTATTCTGATGCCACCACCCGCCTGATGCCACACATGTGCTGAACAGGTTTCTCCATCTGCCACCAACCATCTTTAAACCCGGGACTGGTATTGCCACCCACCTCCACACTCTGTCATTGTGCCATTGTCTGACCTCAAAGCTGCTGCTGTGGCTGCTGGGCCGTGACCTCCACCCAAAGTGTCATTGTCCCACTCTGTGGCCTACTCCGTTTTTGCCACCTCCAGAATGTCATTGTGCCACTGCCTGACCTCATTGCTGCTGCTGTGGCGCTGCCGTGACCCCCCCACTGTGTCATTGTGCCACTGTCTGACCTCATGCTGCTGCTGTGGCTGCTGCCGTGACCTACACACAGTGTCAGACCCACTCTGAGGCCTCCTCCTGTTGTTGCCACCTCAGAAAGTCCCTTGTGCCCCTGTCTGACCTCAAGCTGGCTGGGGCTGCTGCCGTGACCTACACACTTGTCATTGTCCACTGTCTACCTCATGCTGCTGCTGTGACTGCTGCCGGACCTACACACGTGTCATTGGGCCCACTCCCTTTGGCCCTACTCCTGTTTTTTGCCACCTCCAGAATGTCTTGTGCCACTGCCTGACCTCATGCTGCTGCTGTGGCTGCTGCCCGTGAAACCCACACACTGTGTCATTGTGCCACTGTTTTGACCTCATGCTGCGCTGCTGTGGCTGCTGCCGTGACCTCCACACTGTGTCATTGTCCCACTCTGTGGCCACTTTCCCGTTTTTGCCACCTCCAGAATGTCATTGTGCCACTGCCTGACCTCATGCTGCTGCTGTGGTTGCGCCGGACCCCCACACATACTGTCATTGTGCCACTGTCTACCTCATGCTGCTGCTGTGGCTGCTGCTGTGACCTCCACACGGGGTTATTGTCCCACTCTGTTTCCTACTCCTGTTTTGCCACCTCCCAAATGTCATTTGTGCAACTGCCCGACTTCATGCTGCTGCTGCCGTTACCTACACACTGTGTCATTGTGCCACTGTCTGACCTCATGCTGCTGCTGTGGCTGCTGCCGTGACCTCCCCACTGTGTCATTTGTGCCACTGTCTGACCTCATGCTGCTGCTGTGGCTGCTGCCGTGACCTACACACTGTGTCATTGTCCCACTCTGTGGGCTAGTCCTGTTTTTTGGGCCCCCTCCAGAATGTCATTGTGCCACGCCCACCTCTTTCTGCTGCTGTGGTTTTTGCGGTGACCCCCACCTCTGCAATGTGCCCCTGTCTGACCTCATGCTGCTGCCGTGGCTGCTGCGGGGACCTCCCACGTGTCATTGTCCCCCTTTGGGGCCCATCCTATTTTTGCCACCTCCAGAATGTCTTGTGCCACTGCCTGACTTCATACGCTGCCCCCGTGACCTACACACTGTGTCATGGCCACTGCGCCCTCATGCTGTTTGCGGGGCGTCCGTGCCCTCCAACTGGTCATTGTCCCACTGTCTACCCTTTCTGCGCTTGGCTGCTGCCGTACCACCACTTTTCATTGGCCACTGTCTGACCTCAGCGTTCCTTGGTTGCCCCCGTGCCCTACACACTGTGTCATTGTCCCACCTGTGGCCAAACTCCTGTTTTTTGCCACCCCCCAAATGTCATTGTGCCATGTCTGACCTATGCTGCTGTTTGTGGTGCTCCCCGGACCTCCCCGTGTCATTGGCCCTGTCTGACCTCTGCTGCTGCTGTGGCTGATGCCGTGACCTAACACTCTGTCATTGTCCACTGCTGCCCTCATGCTGTTTGCTGCCGTGACCTCCACACTGTGTCATTTGCCCTCTGTGACCTATTCCTGTTTTTGCCAACTCCAAAATTTCATTGTGCCACTGTCTACCTCAGCTGCTGTGGCTGCTCCCGTCACCTCCACATCTGTCACTAATGTTGCCACTGACCTCAGCTTTTTTTTTCCGTTTTCCCCTTGGCTACTTTTCAGGAACACCCCCCGTTTTCATTTTTTGGGTCATTTTGCCCTTTAAGTGCCCAGGGAATTTTAGTGAAGCGATTCTAAGAGGGGGCGCATCTGTCGTGTCATACAAAAACACAACATTGTATAAAACCAAAAAACCAACTCCCCCTGCATATTTAGCATGAAAAAGTTTCAGCACCCTGCAGCTCTGTGACCTGGAAATGCTGTTTTTTTAACGTGATTTTTTGCCGAGAAATTCGGGAAAGAAGTTTTTTTGCCGAAATTTCGGGGAAAAGAACGAAACGAATTTTGGGAAATTCGCCCACTTAGTTGTGGGCAAATGTCCCTTTACCATACTTGCAAATTTGTTTTTTCCTTTTTAAAAATTCTTTTCAATTTTTTTTTTTATTTTCTTTCTCCAGACCTATGTGAATGCTTGTTTTATTGCAGGCTTAAGTGTAATTTTTATTGGTAGCGATCTGGGACACATGACTTTTTGATCACTTTTTATTCCAATTTTTTGGGGAGTTGAAATGTTTGTTCTATGGTTTTACTGTGGGGGGTAAAAAAACTTTTATATTTGTAAAGAGAATTTTATGAATGCGATGATACCAATTATGGTAAACTTTTTTATTTTATTTTTTTGTAAAATGGCAAACTTTAAGTCCCCCTAGGGAACTCGACCACTAGGGTGCCTGATCACTTGTACATTATTTTACAATCAAATATTTCAGCATGGCTTTCCTAAACACCCTCCCCTGGGGCAGGGTTATACAGAACTAAAGGCACCCAAGGCCTTTTTTTAGGAACCGGGCCCCCTGACAGTTTGTTAGACCCCAAAACAAAACACAGAAGATGTTTGGGGGGGCCGCAACAGACCATGGCGCAATAATAAACAGTCAGCACCCACCCGGGCTCAGTGAAGGAGCTCAATCAATACTCCCTTATAAACCCTTTTTGGGATGTCTTGACAAATGTCTGCAAGGGGTTAATCAAAGGATGAGGAGCGAGGGGATGAAGACAGGAGCTTATGAAGTGGAGAAGGAGGCATTTTTCTCTAATAAGATATATTGCACTTATTATATTCACTTTTACAATTAATTTATGCAAAATTTTGTAGCCATTTACACTTAAATGCCCTAAGAAATGCAAGCCAGCAGGGGACACTCGACCTGGGATGGGGTGTTTGTAACAAATTTTCTTAAAAATAACATGTGAAAAAATTTTTTTTGGCAAAATCTTTATTTAACGCCATCCTATTCCGCAGTACTGTATATTGTCACTGTACACATCAGTCACTGTCCACAATTGGGCTTGCTAATTTTTCTGTTTCAGACATCTACAAAAATAACCCATAATTTAAAAGGAAAAATGGGGATCTGCATAAAAAAAAAAAAAAAAACAAAAAACGCTCACAAAAAATCTGCATATCTTTTTTTTCCAAATTGTGTCTTTGCTACTCTGTAACTCACACAACACGCACCTTGAAGATGTTAATGTAGGATAGTCAACTCCAATAAGAGACACCAGGCCTCAGAAATAGTCATAGCAAAAATAGAGGAATTGTGTATCTGGGTAACATTACCTTGGGTCCATACCACTGTTGTCATCTGCAGCATAAAGTGACATGAGTCTATCTGTATATTTATATTGGCTTAATCCATCTGTGACAGGCACGTTTTTGCTGGCCATGTATGTATCATCCAGCACGCCTTATGAAGGCTGTATTGACATCCCTTGATATGAGCAGCCAATTTATAGTCAAATATGCTATCTATATGTATAATATACTTATCTGATCTGCCCTAATATCTGGTTTGCAAACAAAATACAATATCAGCAGCACCCTACTAGCACTAAAAAATAATCAAAGGGAACATAGCAATTTTTTGGAAAAGCATTTCTGCTTCTTTTAAATACATGAAAACTTGAGGTTCTTAGTATACATATTTTATTAAAACTGTAAAAGCCCATCTGCCAACATCAAGGCGATCTGAGTTTGGTCTGCACATCCCAAAAAATATTTTTAGAAAAATAAACATAGGTGCACACTGGTGTGGCAGCAAAATGTAAACATAATACTATATCTTTTTGGATGTGCAGACCAAACTCTGTTTGTAGACTGGCCCCATTTTGGTTTCTTGCACTCTGCCCATCTACACAGGGTTTTTAAATCAGTATACAGTAGAGTAGTCTATAGCTGGAATCTTCTGTCCCTGAAATGTGGAGGTCTGAACAAACACCAAGAGCCACAATGGCGGTGAGGTCAGCGTCGGACGGCAGAGGCAACTTGGCGGGATCCATGGCCGGATCTTACTGTCACGGTCCCGGACGTAGAAGTGGATCCACTGGACCACCGCAAGCGATGGTGTAAGCCACGCCAGGGAACGGAATCTAAGTAGGTCCCGGTTTTCACCAGAGCCCGCCGCAAAGCGGGATGGACTTGCTGCGGCGGGAGTTCTACCAGGTCGTTACCCCTGACGTGACCTGCTTGCGGTGGCAGCCAAAGTATACCGCGGTGCAAAATCATCAGGCAGGCTTGTAGTCGGGGACAGGCAGAAGGTCAGGACAGGCGGCAATGGTTCGTGGTCATGGACAGGCAGTAGGTCAGGGCAGGCGGCAAGATGCGTGGTCGAGGAACGGAAGCTAATGGTACGGTACACGGTAAATCAGAACAAGGCTTGGAACGCTTTCTCAGTAGGCTAAATGGAACTAAAGATCCGGCAACAAGCACCAGGAAGAGGCAAGCTTAAATAAGGGCAGTGACCGGCAATAGCCAATTCCCGGTACACTGGCCCTTTAAATTTTACAGAGTTGGCGCGCGCGCGCCGTAGAGATCGGGGACGCGCGCGCCGGGAGGCTGGAGCAGCAACAGGAGCGCGGCCAGGTAAGTAGGAGGGTGACTGGCTGGCCATTTGAGCGTGCCCATTACCCGACATGCGGGCGGGGGTGCCGCTCGTGCGGAGGCCACAGGTGTGCCCGCGACCCGGGACGGGGGTCGCGGGCCCACCCGTGACAAGAGGTAATGTTAAAGTAGGTTCCGATCTGTATTGAGTTCGCCTTGATGTTGACAGATGGGCTTTTACAGATTCGAAAAAAAATGTACACTAAGAGTAGCTATTTAAAAGTAGCAGAAACGCTTTTCCCAAAAATTCCTAGCAGAGTGCTATTGATATTGTATTGTGTTTGCATTTTGCTGTCATACCAGCGTGCACCTATGTTTATTTTTCCAAAAAATCTTTTTGGATGTGCAGACCAAACATTGTTTATAGACTAATATCTGGTTTGGACTTGATGTTTTGATGTCATATTTAGGGCGACATGTATGAAGATCGGCGCGTCGGAGCGCCGTTTTGAGTGCTCGAACGTGAAAGCTGCGCCTCATGTATGTCGGCGCCCGAGGTGCGCTCATACATGCGGTGTAAAGTTCCATGCGCCTCGCCATTGTGTGAGGCGCAGTGCGGGACTTAGGCGCAGAAGGACTGCGCCTAACATGTATTCCGATTCGAGACAGGCTGGAAAACAGCGAGAAATCATTAAACATGTTAGTGAATAGCAAAAAGAGTTGTCTTTCAAATGAATGAATGAATGAATGAATGAATAAAGAGAAAAATCAAAGCTGTCTAAAAGCGATTAAATGTAGTGAAAAAGTGGATCATTTAAAATTAAAGGGAAAATATATAAGATCGCTAAAGAAATAAATCTCAGCTCTCAGCTCTGTGAGGCATGGAGTATGAATCAAAAAAAATCGTTTTTATTAGATGTAAAACATTATCTGAAAAAGAGCTCAAACCTTCTAAAACAAATACATAAATAAAATCACTAACAAAAAATCAATAACGGCGCAACATCAGGAATTGGGATATTGGAAATTGCCGGGAAATACAGTAATTCAAATTCTGTATACGCTTCTCATTGGTCGGCATAAACCAGCCAATCAGAATAGGAGCGACAGTGACCCATTATAAGCTCAGAGCGTGAGCTACTTTGTCCCGTTGTAGTCTATGGAGAGATAGGGGCACTGAAATCTCAGCTCCGTGCGGTATGGAGTATTAGCAAATAAATCGTTTATATTAAGTGTAAAACATTCTCTGTAAAAGAGCTAAAACCTTCTAAAAACATACATCACTCAAATCCCTAACAACGCGTTTGTCGCCGTCACCGGCGCAACATCAGGAATTGTGATATAGAAAAATGCCGGGAAATACAGTAATTAATATTCTTTAAGCGCTTCTCATTGGTCGGCAAAAACCAACCAATCAGAATAGGAGCGACAGTGAACCATTATAAGCTATGGAGTAGTATTGACCAATCAAATGAAAAAGCGGACAGTTCAAAATACAGTAAAAAAGGCAGAAAAGAGCTGATTGGTTGAGCCCAGGCGGCAGATATGAATCCACCAATCATATGTAGTGCGTCTATTTTGAGTGGAGCAAGAAGGGCGCGATAGAAGGGCGCCCTAAAAGTTATTACTGTCTATGGGAAATATTCTAGTACTGTGATTGGTTGGGGGGAGGAGGGGCTCGTCCTGCTTAGCCAATCAGCGGGTGAGCTACTTATCTCATAGCTAGAGATGGGCGAATTTCCCGAAATTCGTTTCGTTCACTTCGCCGAATTTCTCGGCAAAAAATAACTTTGTTCCGAATTACTTCGGCACGAATCACGTTAAAAAAACAGCTATTTCCAGGCTGCACAGAGCCTGCAGGGTGCTGTAGAACGTTGATCCATGCTTAAATATGGAGAGGGAGCTTGGTTTGGTCTTCATACAATGTTGTGTTTTAGTATCACACGCACATGACTGCCGCCGCTCTTAGAATCGCTTCACTTTAAAATTCCCTGGGCACTTAAGAGGGCAAAACTGACCAAAAAACTGAAGGGGGAATGTAGCCTGATAAAGTCATGTGAGCGACAGCTGGAAAAAACAAGCATGAGGGCTCAGGTGGCAACATCAGTACAGAGTGTGGAGGTGACGGCGGCAGCCACAGCAGCAGCATGAGGTCAGACAGTGGCACAATGACATTCTGGAGGTGGCAACATCAGGAATAGGTCAGAGAGTGGCACAATGACTCTGTGTGTAGGTCACGGCAGCAGCAGCATGAGGTTAGACAGTGGCACAATGACACAGTATGTAGGTCACAGCAGCAGCCACAGCAGCAGCATGAGGTCAGACAGTGGTACAATGACACAGTGTGTAGGTCACGGCAGCAGCCACAGCAGCAGCATGAGGTCAGACAGTGGCACAATGACACAGTGTGTAGGTCATGGCAGCAGCATGAGGTCAGACAGTGGCACAATGACAGAGTGTGTAGGTCACGGCAGCAGCCACAGCAGCAGCATGAGGTCAGACAGTGGCACAATGACATTCTGGAGGTGGCAAAAACAGGAGTAGGCCACAGAGTGGGACAATGACACAGTGTGTAGGTCACGGCAGCAGCCACAGGAACAGCATGAGGTCACACAGTGGCACGGGTCAATGACACTGTGTGTAGGACACGGCAGCCGCCCGAAGCGCAGAGGTCAGACAGTGGCACAATGACAGAGTGTGTAGGTCACGGCAGCAGCCACAGCAGCAGCATGAGGTCAGACAGTGGCACAATGACATTCTGGAGGTGGCAAAAACAGGAGTAGGCCACAGAGTGGGACAATGACACAGTGTGTAGGTCACGGCAGCAACCACAGGAACAGCATGAGGTCAGACAGTGGCACAATGACACAGTGTGTAGGTTACAGCAGCAGCCACACGCAGCAGCAGCATGAGGTCAGACAGTGGACATATGACACAGTGTGTAGGTCACGGCAGCAGCAGCATGAGGTCAGGCAGTGGCACAATGACACAGTGTGTAGGTCACGGCAGCAGCATGAGGTCAGACAGTGGCACAATGACATTCTGGAGGTGGCAAAAACAGGAGTAGGCCACAGAGTGGGACAATGACACAGTGTGTAGGTCACGGCAGCAGCCACAGGAGCAGCATGAGGTCAGACAGTGGCACAATGACACAGTGTGTAGGTCACGGCCGCAGCCACAGCAGCAGCATGAGGTCAGAGACAGTGGCACAATGACAGAGTGTGTAGGTCACGGCAGAAGCCACAGCAGCAGCATGAGGTCAGACAGTGGCACCAATGACATTCTGGAGGTGGCAATAAAACGGAGATAGGCCACAGAGTGGGACAATGACACAGTGTGGAGGTCACGGCAGCAGCCACCAGCAGCAGCATGAGGTCAGACAGTGGCACAAATGACACAGTGTGGAGGTGGGTGGCAATACAGTCCTGGTAAAGATGGTTGGTGGCAGATGGAGAACAATGTCAGCACATATGTGGCATCAGGCGGGTGGCGGCATCAGAATAGTGGCTGAGGCAGGTAGTTTGAACCCAGACTCATTTCTCACAGTTTGGGTGAGGATCATGGTGATGTAGTCTGACGCCTAAGGCATTGGTGTGTGGAAATCTGGCCGATCCACGCCTGATTCATCTTGACCAAAGGTCAGTCGTTCCACATTTCCCGTGGACAAGCGGGTTCTCTCTTGGGGTAATGATGGTCCCGCCACACTGAACACCCGCTCTGATGCCACATATACTGGCCGGGCAGGACAGCTTCTCCACTGCAAACTCGGCAAGTTTCGGCCACACATCCAGTTTGGCTGCCCGGAAGTCCAGCGGATCTTCTAACTGGGGTGGCAGAGTGCTGTCCAAGTAGGCCACCACCTGTTGGTTCAGGGAGTGCTCCAGGTCCTGCTGCTGCTGCTGGCGACTACCCTCCTCACTAGGCGGGTGAAGGAAGCTGCTCATCGTGACTCCAGACTTTGGTTACTGCTGTGGAGTGGTACTGCTCCTACCCCACTTCCCCCAGCAGCCGCAGCAGTAGTACGTGAGCGCTGAGGAACCCCCGGTCAGACCTGTCAGAGGAGGGACGATGCCGCACATAGGCAGTGGCCAACTGATTACAGAGGATTTCCCTATAGTATTTGAGTTTGTCCTCCCTCTCAATAGCTGGGAAAAAGGTTCCCATTTTGGACCGGTAGCGAGGGTCCAATAGGGTGAAGAGCAAAAGTTCATCCTTCTGCCGGATGCTGACTATTCGGCTGTCACTAGCCAGGCAAATAAGCATGCTGCGGGCCATCTGCACAAGTGACTCCGAGGGGCTTCCTGCCTCCATTTCCACTGTATACTGCCACAGTGCTTGGGGGTCATCTTCCCCCGTCTTCCTCATCTCCATCCACCTCCTCCAGCTGCTCCTGCTCCTCCTCTCTTGTCACCTGGGTAGAAAATCCACTCATTTCACCAGACAATGCTTCTGCTCCAATGTCCTCTCCTCCTCCATTTCAGTACCCACCGGACTTATGTGGCCACGAGATGTAGTCGCCACGTCTCCAGTCCCCTGCCCAGACAGATTTTTCAGCATCTGTTCCAGGACATGAAGCAGTGGAATGACGTTATTCATCCTGTAGTCCTGGCGACTGACAAATAACGTCACCTCCTCGAATGGCCTCAACAAACGGCAGGTGTCACGCATGAGCTGCCACTGGCTGACATCAAAGTTACACAGGGGAGTACTTCTGTCTGCCTGGATCATCAAAAAATCGTTAATGGCCTTTCTCTGTTCATACAGTCGGTCCAACATGTGCAGGCTGGAATTCCAACGGGTGGAAACATTCGCATATCAGAGTTGTGCTGGGGGAGGCGTTTTGCTGCTGCAACTCGAGGAGGGTGTTCCTGGCTTTGTACGAATGGATAAAGTGCATGCACAGTTTCCTGGCCATTTTTAGAATGTTCTGAGATCGGTGGAGACTTCAGGAAACTTTTCACAACCAGATTGAACACGTGCGCCATGCAGGGCACATGGACCATCCCTCCTCGGTGCAGTGCGGACACCATGTTCCTCCCATTGTGCATCACCATGGTTCCGATTTGCAGTTGGCGCGGAGTAAGCAACACATCGATTTCTTGCTGCATGACGCGGAGCACTTCCTCCCCTGTGTGACTTCGTTCGACGAGGCAAGCCAGGTGTAGAACTGCATGACACCGCTGTGTCCTCCACATGTGGTATGATGGAGCAGTACTTGTGGAGGATGAGATGGTGGTGGTGGTGGAGGAGGAGGCGGACATTGGCGCAGGAGCAGCAGTTTGACAACGTGGAGGAGGAAAGCGGGTCTCCTGTCCAGTTGTTGGTGTGCTGGGCCGGAAGCACATTCACCCAGTGGGCCGTAAAGGACATGTACTGGCCCTGACGTAGTTACAGCTCCAGACGTCCACGCTGCCGTGCACCTTGGAACAACCGATAAGCTTAAGGACTGGCCACCTTCTGTTCTACATATTTATGAAGTGCTGGTACTGCCTTTTTAGAAAAAGAAATTACGGCTTGGAACTCTCCATCTCGGCTCGACACAAGCCATTAGTTCTCTGAATGGTGCAGAGTCCACCATTCGGAAAGGGAGGGACTGCAGTACCAACAACTTGGACAGGAGCACGGTCAGCTGCTGCACCTTAGGATGGTTGGACGCATACTGTTGTCTCTTTGCAATCGCCTCGCTTGAACGACTGCTGGCACTCATGAGTAGCGAGGAGCAGGAGCATCTGGACCGGGACATGATGTCAAAGAGAAACAGCTCCATTCTGCAGAGGTGGTGGAGCCTTGACTGGCTGCAATGGCATGCGTGCCACTGGGCGCTGCTGCTGCTGCTGTTGCTGCGGCGGCAGGATGGACCACCACATCTGAGCCACGTTTCTCCAGGCCATCGGATGGTGATGCTGCATGTGTTGACGCAGGGCCGTGGTGCCAACGTTAGCTCCCTGGCCACGCTTCACTTTCTTACAGATTCTACATATACCCATATTCGGCTCCTCCGGTGTCTTAGCAAAGAACTGCCACACCGCCGAGTAGCTGATTTTACCGCCAACGCTCCGCACTGAGTGACTACTGCCGCCGCTGCCTCGCTGTGCCCCTGTGCCGCTACTTTCATTGGACCTGCGAAGCGGGTTTTTTACCCGTGGCGCTTGGCTCCCGACCTCCACTGCTGCTATCCTGCTGACACACGGCCACACGACCCACTTGCTGGCTGCGCCGCTGCCTGACGCGCAAGCTGACGCCCTCTTTTCTGACGATGATGAGCCCTTGCCTCACCCGGCTCCCAAGTGCGGTGCTACATCATCATCTATTTGTGTTTCATCGTCACTGCTGTCCTCATCACCGGTCTTGGTATGCAGAGGCTGACCCCTCACAACATGACCTCCCATGCCACTCTCAACATCTATACTTTGCCGCCTACTACAAGAAGCAGGGGATACTGGCCCCATTTCTTCGCTGCCAAGTAGCTGCTGACTGCCCTCCTCAAATTGTTCATCCTCGCTATATAGTGGCGCTGAGCCCAGACCACATAGTAGATCTCTGGCTGAGGGAACCGGATGGGACAGAGGCGGGTTGAGGACAGGTGAGGGCCGCTGACCGCTCTCAGGCCATGCCAACTAAGGGTTATGTCTGACGTTCCCACCGACTCTTGGCTGGGGTTGTCAGATGTCATCTGGGAGGAAGTGGATGACCTAGTCAACCAATCAAGAACCATTGGGTTGCTAGTCAGTACACGGCCGCTAGATGACAGCGGCAGTTGTGGCCTCACCGAGTGACCCCTGCTGCGACGTCCCCTTGCTGTGCTGCGACCTGGGCCTGGAATGTTTGTGCCTCTGCCACTCACAGGTGAAGAGCCTGCCACCTCTCTGTCTGACATACTGTTTGTTCTAAAATGTACAGACACTGTTTGATGAAGATATCTGTATATGATAAATACACACCCTGTATTTGACGCCAAATGAACCCACTAAGAAGCTTGGGTAACCCTTGGATATAAATTGCGCTCCACAAATAGGCAGGAAAAATTGACTTGTATGTGCCGTTTAAAAACTCTGTGTATTTTACTGAATATAAAGCACAAACAGGCTTAATTAACCTTCGGATATGAATTATGCTACAGAATTTCTTTTGTGGCGGTGAAAAACAAAGTTTCTTTTACTGAGTACAACAGCAGAACAACGCTTAATTAACCCCTGGATGTAAATTGCGCAAAAGAATTGAGCAGCCGGAAACTACTAGCTTTGTAGCGTGTTACAATTGCGTGTTTTCTACGCTACACAACAAGAGAAAAAATTGTAATTAACCTTCGCTTGTGAATTATGCTACAGGAAAATTGTATTTTTGGCGGTGAAAAAGACGGTCTATTTTTGTCACCACAGCACAAAAACAACGCTTAATTAACTAATGGATGTAAATTGCGCAAAAGAATTGAGCAGCCGGAAACTACTAGCTTTGTAGCGTGTTACAATTGCGTGTTTTCTACGCTACACAACAAGAGAAAAAATTGTAATTAACCTTCGCTTGTGAATTATGCTACAGGAAAATTTTATTTTTTGGCGGTGAAAAGACGGTCTATTTTTGTCACCACAGCACAAAAACAACGCTTAATTAACCCCTGGATGTAAATTGCGCAAAAGAATTGAGCAGCCGGAAACTACTAGCTTTGTAGTTTGTTACAATTGTGTGTTTTCTACGCTACACAACAAGAGAAAAAATTGTAATTAACCTTCGCTTGTGAATTATGCTACAGGAAAATTTTATTTTTTGGCGGTGAAAAAGACGGTCTATTTTTGTCACTACAGCACAAAAACAACGCTTAATTAACTAATGGATGTAAATTGCGCAAAAGAATTGAGCAGCCAAAAATGAAGTGGTATTTGTATTATAAAAACGCTGTTTCTTTAAATGAATACAACAGGAACTGGCTTAGATCCCCCTTGGATATTCAATGTGCTGTGAGCAGATAGCATTAACATGTATATGCACTGGACTTCAGATCCAATACACCAAAAATCGGAAATAGAACATTAGAGAAGCAGTCTCTGAGACAAGCTGAGACACCCCCCAAAAATCGCTGTATAAAAATCAGTTCTTTAGTAACAATCAGCCGTCTCAGCACCTTCCCTGATCAGTCCAGTGAGAGCGGTATGAGCTCCCAGCGTCGCACCCGGACATATACAGTGCGGTCACAGAATCCCGCCGGGTCTCTGATTGGCTTCATTCTGCACATGTCATGCAGGCTATGCCCTTCTTCCTCCCAGAGTGCTTTGCCCCATGTAGCGCCATGTGCTCGCAGCCATTTTATCAATCAAAAGCACACTTCGTTCACACGAATCACCCCAAACTTCGACTTCGTTCAGAACTGAAGTTTTCCTGAAATTCTAAACGAATTCCACTTCGTTAGAATCGATTCGCCCATCTCTACTCATAGCGTTCTATGGGGAAAAGAAGCTCTGTTTGTAATTGGCTAAGTTAAAAGAGGCGCGATTATTTGGGCCAATGGGAGAGCGAGCGACGCTCTTATGGGTTTTCTAATGCAATCTTTAATAAAATATGGGGGTAACGAAAATAAACAAAAATGAATTCAATGAATTCATTTTTATTTCTTTATTTTCGTTACACCCATATTATTCATCATTGGCTAACGAAAATAAAGAAATAAAAATGAACTCATTGAATTCATTTTTATTTGTTTATTTTCGTTACCCCCATATTATTGTTCATTTTATATAGAGATCGGTACAACTTCGTGAGTATTATCATTTGATTTCTGGCATGTACAGTTTTATTATAGATTGCATTACAAAATAATTGGCCCAAATAATCGCGCCTCTTTTAACTGAGCCAATCACAAACAGAGCTCGCTCTGCATTTCTTTTCCCCATAGAACTCTATGAGATAAGTTGCTCACCCGCTGATTGGTTAAGCAGGACAAGCCCCTCTTCCCCTCAACCAATCACAGTACTAGAATATTTCCCATAGACAGTAATAACTATTGCTCCACTCAAAATAGACGCACTACATATGATTGGTGGATTCATATCTGCCACCTGATCTCAACCAATCAGCTCTTTTCTGCCTTTTTTACCGTATTTTGAACTGTCCCACCTTTTCATTTGATTGGTCAATACTTCTCCATAGGTTATAATGGTTCACTGTCGCTCCTATTCTGATTGGTTGGTTTCTGCCGACCAATGAGAAGAGCTTACAGAATTTGAATTACTGTCTTTCTCGGCAATTTACAATATCCCAATTTCTGATGTTGCATCGGTCTCGGCGACAAATGCGTTGTTAGGGATTTGATTGAAGTATGTTTTTAGAACGTTTCAGCTCTTTTTCAGATAATGTTTTACACCTAATAAAAACTATTTTTGGAATCATACTCCATGCCTCACGGAGCTGAGATGTATTTCTTTTGCGATCTTATATATTTTCCTCTAATTTTAAATGATCCACTTTTTCAATACATTTAATCGTTTTTAGGCAACTTTGATATTTATCTTTATTAATGAAATTTTTTTATAGACAACTCTTTTTTATTAGTGTACTGTTGTAACAGTAGACCGAGAGCACATTTTGCCCATTCCATTACGTTCTCGCTTCACTTCGCCTCCTCCGGCTCATTTAGACCACCTTTAACTAGGTCTGCCTGTCGGAGCTGTCAAGCGCTGCAATGCGCCGCACTTTGCCGACCCGCGATCATGCATGCCTCGGAGTATTCGAATGTGGTGCGTCCCGCCCCAGAACGCCCACACCGCGCCCATTGCACGCCCCTTCATGTTAGGCGCATCCGAAAGTGGCGAAGGTTGCGCCTAACATCGCATCCCTGCGTCCGACAGGGGATTCGGATTGGTGAGCCACAGTTTTCGCCAGAAAACAGGCGCAACTCCCGATCATACATGTTGCCCTTAGTGTTGAGCGAACCATTCGAGAAAAGGTTTGTTTGACTCGAACTTTACATATTTTCCGAACTCGAGCAGAACTGAGCTTTTTATGGTAGTTCGAGTAAAGATTGCGTTCGACAAATGCATTTGGCATGCCATTTCTTACTTTCACTTTGCTTCTTCCTGTACTTTTGCCGCCATCCAATCAGTACAGACAATAGAGAAGTGTCCAAAAACATCACCAGTGAGTGTGTAGCGATCTCATTGGCTGCTGAAATCACATGACCATGTTCTATCTATTACACTGTATTTCCTGTTGAACGCCATTTTGACTTTACTCTCAGTACTGAACATACTGCTCTCTGTGTCTACATGCTCCAATGCATGCAGTCACGCCATTTCACAGCG
This sequence comes from Phyllomedusa bahiana, assembly GCA_025379985.1. Taxonomy (NCBI): domain Eukaryota; kingdom Metazoa; phylum Chordata; class Amphibia; order Anura; family Hylidae; genus Phyllomedusa; species Phyllomedusa bahiana. The sequence continues at coordinate 15,277 of JAODAL010005273.1, forward strand.
ATGCGATTTTTATAAAGGAGAAGCTGCTAGTTAGATTAGTTGGGGGGGGGGGGGAGTAAGTTTAGGGAATTATACACAGGAAAAGTTAGGGAGATTTAAATTGCTGCCTGTATCTTTCACATCTTCAGTCTGAGTGCCCAAAAGTGCATGTCTGCTGTTTTGGGGTACAGCCGGAGGAGAAAACACAGTTAGCACTGTTGCAAATGATAGGGATTTAACAACAGTTTTGCTCCTAGGGTTCTTCCATAAGACCCCATTCAACAGATATTCCATTGAAAAAATTATATTTCTAATCCTATTTGCTAGTTGCAAAATATTGGGATTCTACAAGATTAGTGATTTGCTGTTTTGCTGCCAGGGTTTTTCCTTAAGACCCCATTCATCAGATATTCTATTGAAAAAATTATATTTCTAATCCTATTTGATAGTTGCAAAATATTGGGATTCTATAAGATTATTGATTTGCTGTTTTGCTGCCAGGGTTATTCTATAAGACCCCATTCAACAGATATTCTATTGAAAAAATTCTATTTCTAATCCTATTTGCTAGTTGCAAAATATAGGGATTCTACAACAGTAGTGATTTGGTGTTTTGCTGCCAGGGTTATTCCATAAGACCTCATTCAACACATATTCTATTGAAAAAATGATATTTCTAATCCTATTTGCTTGTTTTGCTGCCAGGGTTTTTCCTTAAGACCCCGTTCATCAGATATTCTATTGAAAAAATTATATTTCTAATCCTATTTGCTAGTTGCAAAATATTGGGATTCTACAAGATTAGTGTTTTTTTTTCTGCCAGGTTTATTCTATAAACCCATTCAACGATATTCTATTGAAAAAATTCTTTTCTAATCCTATTTGTAGTTGCAAAATATGGGATTCTACAACAGTAGTGATTTGGTGTTTGCTGCCCGGGTTCTTATAAGAGCCAATTCAAACTTTCTATTGAAAGAAAAAATTATATTTTAATCCTTTTTTGTGGTTGAAAAAATAGGGATACTGAAAGTTGTGATTTTGCTTTTTGCTGCCAGGGTTCTTCCTTAAGAACCCGTTTCAACAGATTTTTTTTGGAAAAATTCATTTCTTATTATTTTGCTATTTTAGGGATTTTAAAAAGCTTGGATTTGCAGTTTTTGGAGTAGAGTTCTTCAATAAGAGACCGTGAACAAATCTTTAAATTTTTTGAACTTGGAGCGAACTAGAGGTGGTAAGTGAGCAAGTAGGGGTATAGGGCTTGGAGGTAGAGGTACGAGACAAGGCACTCCTTCCCGTGCTCCGGATGACAAACAAGCGAGCACATTGTCAGTCGCAGGACCATCAGGCCTGTCATCGCTTGGTCGGTTCCCTGTGCGTCTCATTACTGAAGATCGGCGCCAATCTGTTCTTCAATGGCTAACACACCCAGCAGTTTTACCTCCTCTTCCTCTCAGTCAAGGGCACATATATCATCATCATCATCAGTCCAACCTGAAGGCCAAATTTCACCCAATATACAGACCGCTCCAGATAATCCATGTTCTGAAGAGCTCTTTGATCACACAATGCGATTGAGGTCAGAAGGCATTTCAAAAGATCAAGAGGCCAAAGAGGATGATTTCGTCTGCTCTGACACCCAATCGCTGATGCCCTCAGAGGGGGAGAAGGAAGCTGGTCCATCGTCAGAAATCCAGAGCCGTCAGCAATGCCAAAGACTGTCAGGAAGAGGAAGTCACCTGTGATGATGATGACATTGCAGATCCAACGTGGACTTTTGAGCAGCAGATGTTGAGCGCATCATAAAGTGGAGGGGGAGGATGTGGGTGGTGTCAGTGCAGGCCCGGCTGTAGAAAGGGAGAGGGCGGTCGCACAAGTCCGCTGACATTACTCCGCCAGCTGTGGTCAGTGGTGGCAGCAGGAACACCGCTACTAGGTTTTCACCGTTGAAAAGGTCCAGGACCTGTGAAGCCTGGGCCTTTTTCAATCAAGCCTCAGATTCACCAAGTGACCTCATATGCCAGATTTGCCATCAACTCTTCAGTAGAGGAAAGAATTTAAAGTGTTGAAGCACCACGAGCATGAACAGGCATATGTATGTAAAGCAGGAATTGCTATGGAAGAGTCACTTGGAGAAAAAAGGCCACACAGGTCCTGTGCTTCCAACCATCGTGACATCTTCAGCCTCCTTCACCATTTCCAAGACCAAGCGGTCCTCTGCTGCCGATGTTCTGGAGAAGCATGAACAAGCACCATTCCCGGTCCCAGACACTGTCGGCCAATTCCCACCACCAGCAACACAGTCTACACTTTCCCCTTCCAACAGTGTGACCTGCACACAATACAGCAGCCAGTCCACCAGCCAGCCTTCTGTGTACAGGTCTGGGGAGAGAAAGGAAACGCTTTCACCCAGCCATTCCCCAAAGCAAAAGCCTGAATGTTGGCATTGCCAGGCTGTTGGCCTTGGGAAATGTTTTGCCTTTCCGCCTGGTGGACACAGATGGGTTCCGCCCTGTCATGGACCTGGCATGTCCCCAATATCAGATGCTGAGCAGCCATTTTTTTGTCAGCAAAGCTGTCCCTGCCGTGGCCCGCCATGTTGGAGAAAAGATCTCCAGCGCTTTGGCTGCATCTGTGTCCACGAAAGTCCATCTCACTACAGACACATGGACTAGTAAGCACGGTCAAGGGCGTTATGTCTCACTGATTTCTCACTGACTGCTCACTGGAGTATCCCCAACCTCGACGGGTAGCATCACGTGCCAAGAGAAACCAGGCTGTTCTGAAAATTAATCTGTCTTGGAGACCATCAAAAACACAGGTCAAGAGCTGTGGCGGCTCTGTGCACTCAGGATGGGGCCAGTAACTGGGGTGCTAAGAACCCGGCGCCAGACAAGGGGATGTGCGAAAACGGGAGAAATCTCCTTGCTACCCTTAAAATCGGTAGACTTACGCACATCCCTTGCCTAGCACATATCCTGAACCTGGTTGTGCAGAAATTTCTCAAGCGCTACCGGGGCCTTGACTATCTGCTGAGGAAGGCTCGAGGTCTTAGCTCACACTTCCAGCATTTGCACCTGCTTTGGCAGACTGCCAGCTTTCAGTATGATCTGGGCCTCCCCGTCAACCGTTCATTTTTGAGTGGCAATACGCTGGGAAATTTCCCCCTCTCACATGCTCCAGTGATTGTGGCAGCAGCGTAATGCCGTTATGCAGTATGAAGTGTCGCATGGCCTAATGAGCAGTGGTGCAGTCCTCGGGGTGTTGAGCCATATCGAGTGGAGGCATGTGAATGATCTCTACACCATTCTTGACAGTTTTGAAGAAGCCACCAAAATGGTCAGTCAGGACGGTGCCATTGTCAGCGAGACCATTGTGGTGATATTTGTACTGGAATAAGTGTTAGACACTCTGCGGCAGCAGGTCCCAGCAGTGACGGAGGAGGAGGCGGACACACATGCAGACACAGAGCCTTACTTGCCGTCGGATGTAGAAGGCCCGACTGTTTCCCAATTTTACAGGTCTTCTTTAGGCGGTGATTCCAGGTCCAGAGCTGGTGCAAGACAGCAGTTCAGCTCACTGAGTAGAACGCATGAGTCTAGCCAGGGCTCTGGTGATGCTCAGGATGAGGAAGTGAAGGAGGATAAGGAGGCCGGTAGTGATTGCCCTTCAGTTGTAAGAGGTTGGCACAGATTTCAGGATGAGGAGGAGGAAGAGAAGAATGATCTGGTTAATGCCCCTTGACCCCGAGGCTTGGGATGTCCTGGCAGCATCTCACACATGAGTGCTTGGATGCTACATTACCTGCAACATGATATACGCATTAAGGCAATCAAAACAGCGATTACTGAGCATTTTCCTTCCACCCACACAAATTGACAGTAGAATGCAGGAATTTGTGACCAACTCGAGACATCTGTTGCGTCTTCTTCACATTCTAATGTCACGGTGAACAGCAGTGCCAGCAGTAGAATGGCAAATAGCTGCAGCAGTAACATCAGAAGGCAGTGTGGCAGAAGCCTACTGGGTGATATTTTTCCCTCGTTTGTTACCACCTCACCAATACCTGCAAGGCAGGGCAGCATTCAGACATACAGAGACCGCCTTAAGAGCATGGTCCAGGAGTACCTGCGGCTCAACCCCAATGTTTTTGGAGTTGGTCTGGACCCATTCAACTTCTGGGTGTCCAAACTGGCCATAGAAGTTTTATCCTGCCCGGCAGCCAGCGTTATCTCGGAACGCATCTTCAGCACAGCTGGCTGGGTGTTAAACTGACAAACGTATCCGTCTTTCCCCCGAGAATGTGGTTTCGTTTAAACATTTATCAAAATGAATCAAGCGTGGATCTCTGACGATTTTGTTGCCCAGGTTGCCGATGTCACCGACTAGTAAACAGTAGCACATCTTCTTGACTATGTGAAATACACATTCCATCATTCATCTATTAACATCAGTCAGTTATCAGTCAGTCTGCCGTAAGTCATCTATCAACTGTTTCAGGCCCCATACAGCCAAATCAAATTGGTCCCCCACCCATTACTAATTCCTATTTTTTTAACATATTTGTGGGCCCCTTTTCGATTAGGGCCAGTGACAGGAGTACTGCCCATACTGCCCTATTGACATCCCTGGTGGTAGCAGCCGCTACGGGGTTCTGCACCATGCAGTGTCCCAAAGGCCCCTTTGACACATGAGAAGGCACTGGTATTGGAAATGGTACATGGTAAGTGGCACGGGTGCCAATAGGTCATTACTCTTGTCAGGGGCCCCAATCAAAAAGGGGCCCACTGATACATTAAAAATGGGAACTAGTCACGGGTGGGGGCCCCATTTGATTTAGCTGCATGGGGCCCTAAAATGGTTAATAGATGGCTGACGGCAGCCTTGGCTACCACTGCACCCACTATAACTACAGCCCTGCCAGCTGAACCTCCATGTTCCCCATTGGGATGTTCTTGCTGCCATCACATATATGACATGTTCTTGGGCACTGGTGCAAAAAGGGATAGGGGGCTCCTGCCATTTACCATGTGGCATTTCCAATACCGGTGTCTTCTTATGTGTCAAAGGGGCCCCGTAGCAGCTGCTAGCGCTGCACCTCCTATAGCTACACTGTCCTCATCTTTTCAGTTAGCCATTGAAAGGAATGAATTAATTTAACCTGTAAATTTTCTTCACTAAGTTGTTCCACATATCCATTTTACTGTTATAGCTGCTAATCACAGCTTCTCCTCACCTGTATAGGTATAAAAATTAACCAGAACATCTTCTACCATTGATTTTAATGGGGTTCGAAATTCGAGTTTGAGTTCGACTAGAACTTCGAGACGAATTTCTCAAAATTTGAGGTTCTACTCGTACTCGAACTTTTTAGCGTTCGCTCATCACTAGTCATATTAGTTTATTTTACTTTCTTTCTGCCTTAACATCTAGTTGGGACTTGTTCTAGAGTTATATTAGCTATATATTTTTTTTTGTTCCTTGATGAACCTTGATAGGTAATATGATGCCTTACAATAACAGTAATTCACTAATATATTCTGCCTTGTATGTATAACAGAATTACCTTGAAACTATACTTTGTTATGACATTTTGTGTACTTATGGCAAGCAGAAGGGAATGTGTAGATGTTGTAGTGAAAGGCTTGCTGGTATTTGAAGTTCCACACAGTAAAGCAATGGTCACGGCAGCTAGAGTGGACCTTCAGTCCTAGGGGAACATTCCTAAAGGATGCATACACAATTTTGTCCAGTAGGGAGGGTTGCACATAACAGGTGGATCTCTGACCCTCAAGACACTCCTAGGTTAATATGCTTAGTGTATGGCGGTGGAATTAATGACTTGATCCATAGTAGGCATATGGGCCTGGCCATGGCTAGCTGGGCTAGGCTCTCAAATCCCAGCATATGTGCTGCTGGAAGCACAGCTAGCACATCCAGTCAGACTAGACTTGTCTGCACACTGGGTTCTCACTAACTAAATAAATATCAGCCTTCTATAAGAGAGAGGCTGAGCTGGGGAGGCATCACCCACATGATTCCGCACTTTTCAGAAATTTCTGCCATTAAAGTGAATAGGCTAGTTACAACCAAGAAGTAGGAAGGTTTACAAGTACCTTTACGTTCTTGTTACTAAGTGATAGCAATATTCAATGTGAACACACAATAGGACTTGTCTTAATCAATTCACAGTGAAAAATAGATATAATACCCTTACTCCTGGAAAAATCCGAGCACATACCTCCACTGGGATACCACATATTTGTACATATTTAGTAAGCTGAACATGAGAAATTCTTCCCTGTCTCCTTGACAAATGTAAGGGCTATTGTAAGGCTTGGTTGGGGTCAGGTTAAAGTTTGTGGTAATCAAGTTTACCAAGCAGAGCTAGATTGTTCCATGTTAAGGTTAAGCAGGGTTTAGAAAAGGTGTGTGTGTGTACATACCGTATATACTCGAGTATAAGCCGAGTTTTTGAGCACAAAAAAGTGCTGAAAAATCCCTCCTCGGCTTATACTCAAGTCACTGTCGGCGCTCGGGTGCTGCGATGGCCCAGGCACCGGCAGGGACACTTCTGCTACATGCGACTCCTCAGGGAGTGCAGATAGCAGAATCCCGAGTAAGCCGACAGCTGCCTGAGCGGCCTGATGACATCCCACTGCCTGTGCCTGAAGATGGAGCAGAGCGCCCGGGAGTCGAAGCAGCGGGGAGTGAGGTAAGTGTTTGTATTTTTTTTTTTAAACCCTGCCTATACCTGGCTATAATGGATATTTACCTGCCTATAACCTGCCCATACCTGCCTATAAGGGATATTTACCTGCCCATAACCTGCCTATACCGTCCTATGGGGATATTTACCTGCCTATAACCTGCCTTTGAGGACATATACTGTACCTGCCTATATCCTGCCTATACCTGCCTATGGGAACATATACCTGCCTATAACTAGAGATGGGCGAATTTCTCAAAAATTCGATTCGCCAACTTCGCCGAATTTCCAGACAAAATTATTTTCGTCCCGAAGTAAATCGGGATGAATCGCATAAAAAAACAGCTATTTCCTGGCTGCAGTGAGCCTGTAGGATGCTGTAGAAAATTGTGCCATGCTTAAATATGCAGAGGGAGCTTGGTTTGGTTTTCATACAATGCTGTGTTTTAGTATGACACGCATATGACTGCCGCTGCTCTTAGAATCGCTTCACTCTAAAATTCCCTGTGCACTTACAGGGGCAAAAGTGACCAAAAAACTGAAGTGGGAATGCAACCTGATAAAGTCACGGCGGCGACAGCTGGAAAAAAACAAGCTGACTGCTAAGATCCTACCATAGCGTCAAAGAACACAGTAGTAGGTTACTGGAGCCGGCACAGGTCTCAGCACAGTAAGGGGATGTCACAGCAGGGGTCATTCCATGAGGCCAGAGCTTTAAACCATTACAGAATATGACAGAACCTGTTCTGTTAAACGCTGATACATGCAGAGGCCCCCCCGACTGAGTGGAGAGGGTGTCGGCAGTAATTTTGCGTTGACGTCTCTGATCAATTTGCCCTTCCTTTCATCCATCAGTGTCCGCTTTCAATCGGTCAATAATCTATCAGTATTGCTAAGGCCAAAAACAAACAGGAGTTGATCCAAAACAGAGATAACCAGTAAATGGGATATTTGCATGTCTTCTGTGTTCTGTATCCACTCCTGCTTTTGGCTAGACAATCCTGATCCTTCCCATTCCTTCTGACAGGTGAAAAGAAGGGGAAAACTAAACATAGTGGCAACGTCATACAGTGGTGAGGGTGGAAACAGCATTAGGAAACCACAGGGTGTTCCAGTGAGACAGCGGTCACTTGGCAGCAGCATGAGTTGGCCACAGAGTGGCACAATTACAAGTTCTGGAGGTGGCAAAAACAGGAGTAGGCCACAGAGTGGCACAATAATAGAGTGTGGAGGTGACGGCAGCAGCAGCAGCATGAGGTCAGAGAGTAGCACAAAGACAATTTCTGGAGGTGGCACCAACAGAAGTAGGCCACAGCAGCAGCAGCATGAGGTCAGAGAGTGGGACAATGACACAGTGTGGAGGTCACGGCAGCAGCAACAGCAGCAGCATGAGGTCATAGAGTGGCACAATGACCGAATGTGGTGGTGGGTGGCTGGTAAAGATGGTAGTACGCAGATGGAGAAACTGTCAGCACATGTGTGGCATCAGGCGGGTGGCGGCATCAGAATAGTGGCTGAGGCAGGTAGTTTGAACCCAGACTCATTTCTCAAAGTTTTGCTGAGCATCATGGCTGATGTAATATGACGCCTAAGGCATTGGTGTGTGGATATCCTGGCTGATCCACGCATGATTCATCTTGACAAAGATCAGTCGTTCCACATTTCCTGTGGACAAGCGGGTTCTCCTTGGAGTAACGATGGCCCCCGCTGCACTGAACACCCGCTCTGATGCCACACTACTGGCCGGGCAGGACAGCTTCTCCACTGCAAACTCAGCAAGTTGCGGCCACACATCCAGTTTGACTGCCCAGTAGTCCAGCGGTGGCAGAGTGCTGGCCAAGTAGGCCACCGCCTGTTGGTTCAGGGTCTGCTTCAGGTCCTGCTGCTGCTGGCGAGTGCCCTCCTCACTAGGCGGGTGAAGGAAGCTGCTCATCAGTGACTCCAGACTTAGGTTGCTGCTGATGGAGCTGGTACTGCTCTACCCACCCACCTTCCCATAGCAGCCGTGGCAGTGGTACGTGAGCGCTGAGAAACCAACCGGTCAGATCTGTCAGAGGATGGACCATGCTGTACATAGGCAGCAGCCAACTGACTATGGAGGATTTCTCTATAGTATTTGAGTTTGTCCTCCCTCTCAGCAGCTGGAATAAAGGCTCTCATTTTTGACCGGTAGCGAGGGTCCAAGAGGATGGAGAGCCAGAAGTCATCCCTCTGCCGGATGGTGATTATTTGGCTGTCACTAGCCAGGCAAATCAGCATGCTGCGGGCCATGTGCGCAAGTGACTCTGAGGGACCTCCATCTCCATCTCCACTGTATACTCCCACGGTGCTTGGGGGTCATCTGCCTCATCTTCCTCATCTCCATCTTCCTCCTCCAGCTGCTTCTGCTCCTCCTCTCCTGTCACCTGGGTAGAAAAACCACTCATTTCACTAGACAATGCTTCTGCTCCAATGTCCTCCTCCTCCTCCTCCAGTTCAGTCCCCTCTGGACTCATGCGGAGATGTAGTTGCTACGTCTCCAGTCCCCTGCCCAGACCGATTTTTCAGCATCTGTTCCAGGACATGAAGCAGTAGAATGATGTCATTCATCCCGTAGTCCTGGCGACTGACAAATAACGTCGCCTCCTCAAACGGCCTCAGCAAACGGCAGGTGTCAAGTATGAGCTGCCACTGGCTGACATCAAAGTTACACAGGGGAGTACTCCTGTCCACCTGGATCATCAAAAATTCGTTAATGGCCTTTCTCTGTTCATACAGTCTGTCCAACATGTGCAGGTTGGAATTCCAACGGGTGGAAACATCGAATATCAGCGGGTGTTGGGGGAGGCCGTTCTGCCGCTGTAACTCGAGGAGGGTGTGCCTGGCTTTGTAGGAATGTATGAAGTGCATGCACAGTTTCCTGGCCATTTTCAGAATGTTCTGAAGATCGGTGGAAGACTTCAGGAACCTTTTCACAGATTGAATACGTCCGCCATGCAGGGCGCATGGAACATCTCTCCTCGGTGCAGCGTGGACACCATGTTACTCCCATTGCCCGTCACCATGGTTCTGATTTGCAGTTGGTGCGGAAAAAGCCACACATCGATTTCTTGCTGCATGACGCGGAACAGTTTCTCCCCTGTGTGACTTACCCTGTGTGTTTCGCCGAAGCAAGTCAGGTGTAGAACTGCATGACGCTGCTGTGCCCTACACATGTGGTCTGATGGAGCAGTACTTGTGGAGGCCATTTACTGGCCCTGACCGTATTTACAGCTCCACACGTCCGCGATGCCGTGCACCTTCGAACAAACCGATAAGCTCAAGGACTTGCCCACCTTCTGTTCTACATATTTGTGAAGGGCTGGTATTGCCTTTTTGGAAAATAAATTACGGCTTGGAACACTCCACCTCAGCTTGGCACAAGCCATTAGTTCTCTGAACGGTGCAGAGTCCACCATTTGGAAAGGGAGGGACTGCAATACCAACAACTTGGACAGGAGCACGGTTAGCTTCTGCACCTTAGGATGCTGTTGTCTCTTGGCAATCGCCTCATTGAACGACTGCTGGTGTCATGAGTAGCAAGGAGCAGGAACATCTGGACCAGGAGATGATGGCAAAGAGAAACAGCTCCCTTCTGCAGAGGTGGTGGAGTCCTGACTGGCTGAAATGGCATGCGTGCCACTGGACGCTGCTGCTGCTGTTGCTGTGGCGGCAGGATGGACCACCACGTCTGAGCCACGTTTCTCCCAGGCCACCGGATGGTGACGCTTCATATTTTGACGCAGGGCTGTGGTGCCAATGTTAGCTCCCTGGCCACGCTTCACTTTCTGCCCACAGATTCTACATATACCCATGTTCGGATCCTCCGGTGTCTTAGCAAAAAACTGCCATACCGCTGAGTAGCTGATTTTACCACCAACGCACAGCACTGAGTGACTACTACCACCGCTGCCTTGCTGAGCCCCTGTGCTGTATTTTTTTCTTGGCCTAAAAAAAGTGGATTTTTGGGGGCTGCCCTCGCCCTGCTGTACCCCTGCTGACTCACGACCAATACCGACTTGCGGCTGCTGGGGGCCAAGCTGATGCCCTCTTCCCCTATGATTTGAAAAACCCTTGCTTCTACCGGCCCCCAAGTGCGATCGCCCAAAATCATCACGTTTTTTTGTTGAATCTTCACGCTGTCCTTCTCAACCCTCTTGGTATGCAGAGGGTACCTTCAAAATGACCTCCCATGCCACTCTCCAATCCATATTTTGCCGACTGCAAGAAGCAGGGGATTCGGGGCCCCCCTTCTTTACTGCCAAAAGTAGTTGTGAGTCCCCCAAATTTTTTCATCCCCGCTGTTTTAAAGGGGGCTGAGCCCAGCCACATACTAGTTTCTGGTGAAGGAACCGAAACAGGACAAAGGGGGTTTTGGACAGGTGAGAAGGGCCCTGACGTTCCCGGGCCATGCCAAAAATAAGGGTTGTGTCTACGAACCCATGGGTCATAGCTGGGTAGTCAGATTTCATCTGGGGTGAGGTTGATGACCCCTAGTAACCAATCAAAAACCCCTTTGGGTTTGGGGGTCAACACCGGCAATAGATGACCCCCGGCAGTTTGCCTCACGAATACCCCCCGCTGCGCGTCCCCTTACTGTGCGGACCCTGTGCTGCTCCACTAAAGTTCGTGCCCTCCACTCGCGGTGAAAGCCCCCACCTCTCTGTCTGAAATACGTTTGTTCAAAATGTAAGACTCTGTTTAATGAAGATATCTGTATATTAAAATAACACCCTGTTTTGCTCCAAAAGAACCCCTAACGGCTTTGGTAACCTTGGATAAAATTGCGTACAGAAATCACCAGGAAAAAATTAACTGGTATGTGGTGTGTAAAAACAGCATGTATTTAAATGAATATAAAGCACAAACACGCTTAATTAACTCTTGGATATAAATTGCGCTACAGAAATCCCAAGAAAAAATTAACGGATGTGGAAATGAAAAACGCTGTGTATTTTACTGAAATAAAGCACAAAACGTTTAAATTTAAACCCCCTTGGAATAAATTGCGCTACAGAAACACCGGAAAAAAAAAAAAGGGGTATGTGGCGTGAAAAAAACCGTGTTTTTTTACTAAAATAAAAAAAGCATAAACAGGCTTAAAAAACCTTTGGATTTAAATTGTGCTCCAGAAATACCGGGAAAAAGTACTCGTATAGGGTTTTTAAAAACTTTTTTTTTTAAAATGAATAAAAAAACACAAACACGCTTAATTAACCTTGGTTATAAATTGGCTACAGAAAATCCCGGGAAAAAATTAACTGGTATGTGAGGTAAAAAAAACAGTGTATTTAAAAATGAATATAAAAAGCAAAAACGCTTAATTAACCTTAAATAAAAAATTTCTCAGAATCACCAGGAAAAAAATTCTGGTATGTGGTGTAAAACCGTGTATTTTAATAAAAAATACAAACAGGGCTTAAATAACCCTTGGATATAAATTGGAACAGAAATCACCGGGAAAATTTTTAAAAGGGTATGTGGCTTTTAAAAAACCCCTGTTTTTTAATGAAAAAAAAGGGACAAAACCAAAAATTAACCCCTTGGATATAAATTGCGCACAAAAAATTTCCCGGAAAAAATTAAGGTATGTGGCGTGTAAAAACACTGTGTTTTTAAAATGAATATAAAAGACAAACAGTTTAAATTTTAAACCCCTTGGGTTTAAAAATTTGCGAAACAGAAATCACAGGAAAAAATAACGGTATGTGGGTTAAAAACATTTTTTTAAATAAATATAAAAGCACAAAAAAAGTTTTTTTTTAAAACCCTTGAATAAAAATTGGTACAGAAATCCCCAGGAAAAAAAAAACGGTATGTGGGTGTAAAACGCAGTGTTTTATGAATAAAAAGCACAAACGCTTAATTAAACCCTTGGGATTAAAAATTTGTACAAAAATCCCCGGGAAAAAAAAATTAAAAGGTTGTGGCGTGTAAAACCTGTGTTTTTTATGTTTAAAAAAGAAAAACAGGTTTAAAAAAAAAAAAAAAAAATTGGAAAAAATTTTGGCAAAAAAAAAACACAAAAAAAAATTAACGGTATGTGGGCGGAAAACCCCCCTTGTGTATTTAAAGAATATAAAAGGAAAAAAACTTTTAACCCTTGGATATAAATTTGCGCTCAAAAAACCCAAAAAAAATTAAAGGTTTTGGGCGGAAAAACCCTGATTTTTTACGATTGAAAGCAACAAAAATTAAATTAACCCTTGGATAAAAAAGCGAAAAAATCCCCGTTAAAAAGATCTCTGCAGAAACTGCAGCAGGTCACAAGAGGGCAGGTGAGCAGCCAGGACGCGTCCGGGGCTTTTAATAGTCTGGACTCACAGAATCCCCCGTTCTATTGGCCTTTACCTCTGCACATGTCATTTGGGGGTTCCCTTTTTTTCTCCCCCGAGTTCTTTCCCCATTTTATCAATTAAAAACAAAAGTTTTCTTTCCACAATTACCCCAAATTCTATAGGAAACGTTAGAATCGGCCACTCTACTATAACCTGTATAGGGGAAAATATACCTCCTTAACCTGCCTATGTGAAATTATGTGCCTATAACCTGCCCAAGGGGCATATACCCCTTAACCGCCTATCGGGAATAACCCGCCTATAACCTGTATTATTGCCTATAACCCGCCGATCCTGCCCCTATTGGAATATACCCCGCTATAACCTGCCTTTTAGGGAATTATCTCCTATAACCCCGCTATGTGAACATGCCCGTATAACCTGCCCTATGGGACAATACCCGCCTATAAACCGCCCATGGGGGCTTACCTCCTATAAAACCCGCCTTTTTTTTGCCTATAAAATGCCATACCGCCCATGGGACATAACCCCTTAAATGCCTATGGGACATAACTCCTTAAATCCTATGGGGGAAAAAATTCTGCCTTAAAAGGGGGCATATACCGCCCTTATACCGGGCCCATGGGGAATATACCCCTAACCCCCCCTATGGGGGGAAATACCTGCCTATACCGGCCTATGGGGGACATATACCTTCCTATACCTGCCTATGGGGGACATATACCTTCCTATACTTGCCTATGGGGGACATATACCTGCCTATGAAGGACATATACCGGCCTATACCTGCCTATGGGGGACATATACCTGCCTATAACCTGCCTATGGGGATATATACCTGCCTATAACCTGCCTATATCTGCCTATGGGGGACATATACCTTCCTATACCTGCCTATGGGGGACATTAAACTATCTATAACTGCCTATGTAATTTTATTGGTATCCATTTTTATTTTTTACATTTACCAGTATCCGCTGCATTTTCCACCCTAGGCTTATACTCGAGTCAATAAGCTTTCCCAGTTTTCTGTAGCAAAAGTAAGTGCCTCGGCTTATATTCTGGTCGGCTTATACTCGAGTATATACGATATGTATATATGCATTTTTATTTCTAGTAAGGTGACCAAGGTAAACAATTCCTTTATAATTTGCAACTCTTATAACCCATGAACAACAGCAAAACATTTATTTTATTCTTGAATTATCTTAATGATATTTATTGTTATGAATCATATACATTTCAGACACATGATATCTGACACTGGTGCCTAAGGATTAACATAATCGTTGAAAACAGGGACCAGCCTCTATTAAGCTCCATACAATGCTGCAAAATTTCAATAGAGAACTTGGCCGGTTAGCAATAGATGTCATTTTAATATGTGGATTAAAACTAAAGCAATGTTGAAACTAATTACCATATGCTTAGAGAGCCAAAAATGACCAAACTTATACTAAACTACACCCTTTATTTACCTAGTTAATCCAGGAAGTATTCCTGTGGCAATAAAGTAAATGAAGGCAGCTATTACTCTACAACATCTGGAGAGGTGTAGACTGCGGGTACACTGGTAAAGACATGTGTCCTTCTGTATGCTCTACATAAAGTGCATAAATTCTATTTGCAAGGAAAAAAACTATTGTGTTTTATGCTGGCTGTCAATGTTAGGACATGCAGAAACCATGAGCATTGATACAAAGACATAGCAACCACTGGAGGTAAATATAACTTTTTTTATTATTCAGACAACTATTGAGGCACTTTGATCATCAAAATAAATCTGGCAGCAATGTTGACATGTTATTCTAGATCCCCTTGTTACTCCTGGTCTTTTTCTTCACCATGGGTGATAACATAACATAGATTCTTGTAATCCAGGTTACCAGCAACATCTGGGGGGAAAGCATGAAACATCTGGCTGATCTAGAAGATAAATGTTAAATAAGGTTACAGTGAAATACAGTAAAATCTTAATAATATCTCTTTTCGTGATTTCAACTATTTCTCTTGTGCAATACTGTACAATGTGGGACCCATGTGTGAGTCTAAAAATTTTGTTTGTTTTCTATTGTTCAAAAAAAGCTCTCTCTGGCACCAGTTTTATTGTCCAGGCAATCAAAATTTACTGTCTCCTCCGCTAAAAGAATTCTGATTATCATCAGTGTCCAGCATCTTCATAACAGAACAAAATGCACTAATCATGGTTAATACATATGGAGTGGATTTCTTTAGATATGGTTGCCTCAAAAACTGACTTGCCATTCTTTAATAACTTAGCTAGGGACCGTGGGGCATGTGCCTTGGGTAGTGAATACCAGTGGGAAAGCAGCAACATGTTCTGCCAGGGCTAAGGTATTTACCATAGATACATAACTAAATCCCAGCTCACATCTGCATCTGAGACTCTACTAGGAGCCTCTGTCACAAATTTCATCAAAAATTTGCTTAAAAATAACGCAGAATGAAGTGCTATTTTTCCCATTAAAATGACTGACAGAATCCAAATAAACCTCATTATAATCAATGGCATCTATTTGGTGCCTTTGGTGTCCAACATGCAACAGATTTGGAACCATTGTTATTTTCAGTTTTCTCTACCTATGACAGAACATAAACACAGAACAATGCAAAAGTAACTAAGGCACAAAACTAGACTCTTGCCCTGGGTGAAGTGAAGTTTAGTTTTGACTGGTTTATAGATATTGTACAATAATATGGAAGAGTAGATTATTGAAAAGGAATGAGCCATGTAGATACAAATTGTTACCAGCTGCCCTGCAGCCTGCACGTCAGGGTGTGGGCACACTCATGTCCCTCTCCTCCCATGCTGCCGGGGATGATTGGCGCCACAGTCCGCATGCCGTGCTCTGGGCAGACGTGCTCGCACTGCAGTTCGGGACTTACTCTGCCACGCTCCCCCACCTCTGCTGGTCGGTGCATGTGTGTGCCCGCTCAAAAGGGTGCACGCCGGCTCTGTGAAATTGAAAGGGCCAGTGCGCTGGTATTTAGCTAATTACCAGGCGCTGACCCTATATCTTCTGACCGTCTCCTCTGATTCCTTGCTGAATCTATTGTGCCATAGCCGCTAGAGAAAGCGTTCCTGAAGTGTTCTGTTCTGCCATGTTTTGTCACCTCTGTCCACTGGCCATGTTTTGTCGCTGCGTGCCTTGACCTCTTGCCTGTCCCCTACTATGAGTTTGCCTGTTGATTTTGGAGGGATAGGTTCCTGGCAGAAGCGCCCTTGTAGGGGCGACGTTTCCGTTTTTTAGGTTAGGGCTATTTAGTCACGGTGTAGGGTTAAATAGGGTTAGTTCATAGATTACTTTTCATAGCGCGTGTATCTACTAGATATCTATATGTATTTTTTATTTTTTGTATTTCATTAAAGCTTATATTTTAGATTCCCTATCTGTTTAATTTTGAATTTCTTGGGGAGCAGTTTTGACCTTTTTAGGTCTTACTCTGTCTCTAATCCTGTTGATTTTGTACCATGCTCACTTCAGCCACCACTGCAAGCAAGTCGCGTCAAGGTTGGTGACCCGGGGGTCTCTTGCCGTAGCAAGCTCAACCCGCCTTGCAGTGGGCTCTGGTGAAAGCCAGGGGCCCCTTAGACTCCACTCCCTGATGCTGTTTACCCTACCACTTCCAGTGGTTCAATGGATCCACTACCTACGGTCCTTACACAAATCAATCTATATTCATATACATGCCTTAAGATTAATTTTAACAGTACAGTTAGGGTGGGTTTACACTATGTAAATGGATATGTTCAAGGCATCCGTCAGGGTACCATGAAAAAGGTACCTCTGTGGATACTGTGAAGCAGCCGCGGTGAGCCCATAGGGAATAGTAGAGCAGATGTACACATGCGTTGGGATATGCATTTCCTCTGGGAGTCAGTAGCTTGGTAGACTACGCTATTGAGTCCCGTAAAATAAGCACATGCCACTGGGAAATAGACCAATTGTAACCCACTCTGGGCTTCGTCTGCTCTACTATTCTCTACGGGACCACTGCGGTATCTGCCAGGGTATCTCTTTTCATAGTTCCCCAATGGATGCCTGGATCATAGCCTTTAACATAGTGTGAACCACCCATCTCACTTGAATTGCTTTAATTTAGCATCAATGGAAGATGCCAGATTTTCAGATATCCCAGAATATTAGGATGTGTTCAGATTTATAATCACCAGTTTTGGTAAAAAAAAAATAATAATGTTATGGATGTGTATAGTCTGAAAACTTCTTATTAGGACTGGTTTTGGGTTGTGATGCATTTTTTCATTTAATATTCTAAAATCTACTGTATATACCTATATAAAATAAAAAAAAATAAAAACGTTGGACGTGCTAGATGTTATAATTGGTAGGGTCCACTAATTGATCACTAAAACAAAGGGGTAAAGGTGTTAAGCTCCCTGCCCTTTTGTTTCTGCACAGCTCTCCTTGGAAAGTTAATTGTGGAGAGTATGGACTCAAAAATAGAACCACTTCTGCCTCTTAATTTCATAGATCAATGGGGGCCTCAGCATGTAGACCCTTATCAATCAGAACTTATGACATGTCATTATGACAATTCATATTTTCAAGTTTTTGAAAATGGTAGATTCCACTCAAGACCTATGTTTTATAGAAAAGTTATTTTTGTAGAAATAGGTATCTGTGCCTTCACAATAGTTGCTTCATGACAGCAGTCCTACTCTGCAGTCCTAAATCCATTAACAAAACATGCCAGATTATAAAACAAGCAGAGTCATACCTCTTCCTGGCTGAATCTATCCCCTTGAGTTGTGAGCGTTTCCCTGATGCTAGAACATACAAAGAAAACAAATCAGTTATTACTAGAAATCTGACAAAACCATGACATTTCAGTGCAGTCATAAACATAGCTTTAAAGAGGCCTTGAATATTTGATGTTTCATTGATGCTGTTGATATCTAATCCCTTCCTTGTCTAAAAGTAAAACTGGATTGTGTTGATAACATTATTGGCCAGGGAATTAAAAAGGCCAGTTTCACCTCTGCCTTGCTTATCTGTTTTCTCTAGTGTTAACTCATGTTCTGAGTGTTTGATGCTCTGTCTTCTCTTCAGGATAATGATCTTTTGGTTAGTACTTGACTAGTTTGCTCTTTGTTCAAGGATTAGACTTCTGACTGTTATACCTATTAGGCTATGTCTACACAGCACACGAAAACAGTAGGATTTTCGACGGCTTTAGTATCTTGAAACTGCTGAAAATCCGACCATTTATCCAGCCCATCGACTTTAATAGAAAAAACGACCTGTAGTCTACACTGGTCAATTTTTATAAGCTCGTTTTCTGGCACAGGCGGATTTAGGAACATGTTGTATAATCTGCCGGCGTTTTGCGTTTTGCCATCGGTTTATCATACAATCAATTGTACAGGCCACCGGCAAAAAAACGAGAACCGTTTTGCAAAAATCGCGGTCGTGCATCTGACAAAAGTTGACTTTTCAACGGTTTTTGTCCGATGCTGTCTGGACCTAGGCTTAAGCTGACTTGATTAGAATTTCTGACCTACGCTGGTGAGCAACGAGTGCTGTGGAATTATTTATCTTCATGATTTTACATTTGGCATGCTCTGAATAATCCCTATTTCCAAAATAAGCTCAAGTTTTGACACTATTCTTTTTTTTTGGTGACATCCTGTTATCAATCCCAGTAGTGAACACCAATTGGTGATTACTCTTCTAAGGGCCAAGACCGCTTGCTCTCCAGTTCACTGCTTCACACGTATGTTTAGCTTGGCTGAGTATGCATGTGTGCTGAGAGAAAGCTGCTGCTAGATAACTCTAACCTCTCCCCACCAGCAAACTGAGCAAAAAATGATTGGGCAGCTGTGATCTCACATGACTGACTCTGACATGTGTGTGTGTTGGTGGGAGGGGGGGTGATGGGAGACCACCATACACATTATATGATCATCCCACCCCATTTGCAAGGGTGTTCCAGTTTTAGAAAAAGTTAAATAGAGCCAGGGTGAAGGAAGATAGAAAAAAGGGGCAGATTTAACTTTTGGTTCCCCGCCTCAGCTGTTCTGTAGCACATCAGGATCTACTTCACTTCCTGTGCTATGTGCCATCCACCAGCAGAAGCCCTATAGTGAGTGAATAGAGAACAAGCTTTTGCTGTTGGATGGCATGTGGCACAGGAAGTGAAGAGGAGCAGATCCAAGGGCGTTAAAGAATTGCCTTTTTTCTATTTTCCTCCAAACTGTCCCCATTTAACATCTATTTAAAATAAAATAAAAACTGGAGCATCACTTTAAGTCGTATAATAATCTTTTTTCTGAATTTATTGATTGGGTCTTGCAAACAAAAGAGATTACTTTTGTTTCCTTTCACAATTATCAAGACTATATGACCTAAGGTCCATTTCTGCTTCAGGTCTGATTCAGATGTCTATACTGCAACCATGTTTTAGCAAGCATCTTAAATCCACAAGTAATGACAAAGTCACAGGCTGAATGACCCAAACCGTGGAAGTTAGGGCCCCATAGCAAAATTAGATGGACCCCTAACACCTAATGTCAAGAAACTGAAACAGCAGCAGAATTAGCAATAATTCAAGGTGTACTTAGTGAATCTGTAGGGATATGTTCACATTTCAGACTTTTCCAATCTGAAAAATCTGACGTGTAATCGATGGCAGAAATTTGAGACAATATTTAAGATTTCCGCCAAGGATTCATACTTTCAGAGGCGGTGTCCACTTCTGATTTGGACGCAGAATAGCTCCATATCAATGGGGCTAACCCATGTCAGTCCTGCTGGAACGGAATACAACGAGGATCCTCTGAAAAAAATGCACATGTCCATTCTTTTTTACCACAGATTTGATATCCATGGTATGGAAAATCTATAGTACAGACTAGCCAATGAATGCCAGTTGGTTAACAGGAGGATTCTTATGTGGAACACGATGTCTTATCCGAGTCAAATTCCCCATTAAAATCCATCATGTGAACTTACCCTAAATCGGAGCACCACATATGAGTACCAGATGACAAAAAGCCACCAACTTTGTGATTCCTCATGGAAAGATACAATGTTCTTACACCTGATAGGGGCCCTTTCATGTTTTGGGCTCTGTAGCAGCTGCTAAGGCTATAGCTACAATCCATTCTAAGAGGATCATGGATCTTTATGCTGCTGTTAGTTCAGCCCAATACATCTGCATCTGAGATGACACTAGCAGCTGCCTGAATGAGGCCTAATGGTCATATTTCTGGCATCGTCCACACTGCAAAATCCACCATATTTAAATTATTCAAATAGTAGCAAAATACTCGTAACAGTTATCCACGTGATAGTTTATATTATTATATAATGACTGAATGCCGATCATTCATCTACATCATGTAGTAAAATTTCATACTTACTAATCTGCTTTTATATGACCTTTACCATCAGGATCAAAAATCTTGAAAGCATTTAAGATGGTTTCTTCTGGGTCTGTGCCTAAAACAGACATAATTCATAAAACATCTGTCCACAGTTCACATCATTTTAATGTGAATCTAGTCAGTTCCATATCTATCACTCTCCCAGATGTCTTAAGAAATGAGTTATCTCTGGCGTTATGCTCTTTTGTCCATTTTGGACCAGTCCACAACCATAAACTACTTTAGCACCTTGCAAACTTTAAATTACTGAAAGAGTGACAGTGCCTGGGGGAACGCTGTCAAGTGGTGTTGAATGAAATGAACTTATTAGACAGCACCATCATTGATGTCTCACTCAATATTTCTAGCAGCTCTGTTGTTACCTGGAGGGCAATATCATTATTAGGTTTTCCTAGCTGGACATTGATACATGTCTTAAAAGGGGTCATAGAGTTAAATGTATTCTTAAGGTCCCTATTGTTAGAGATGTAATAGCAATAATATACAGAAACAATTACCTGTCAACCTCAGTTTTATAGTTATATTATAACAATACACAATAATGCAGCAATACAGACATGTTATACTCAAATTATACTGTAGACCAGACCTGGCCATTGTACGGCCTGTGGGCCACATCCGGCCCTCTAACAAGCTCTGACCGGCCTGTGTGAGATTTCATGACATTACACACAACTCAGTAATCCCCGATGCCGCCACCATATGCCGACCATTAAGATCCCAAGTCGATACTGGTCACTAAGCTATTGGCGGCCCCGGGGACTAACTGTATGTGCGTCCTCATTTATACAAACGGATGATCAGCAGCAACAAACAACAACTGACTCTAACTTTCCTGAATGTTCCCGTAGATCTATCCTTAACGCTGACCCTAACACCACACATCACTAACCCTATCAGTAACTGGTAATATCCCTAAAAAGAATGCTAACAGAAAGACTTTCAGAGGCAGACATAAACGAGCACACCAAGAAAAAATATTGACAATACACTAAGATTGCCACTGGATGTAGGATTAACACAAATACAGGAAAATATAAACTATAAAAGAATGAACCAGCAGGGCTTAACAGTAGTAAGAACTAGACAAAAAACATACATGAACTCCAAAACACAATGACTAGAACTAAGTAGCTAAAATTGAACTGGACACGGTATGCAGGGACGTAACTAGAAATGACCAGACCCCATAGCAAACCTTTTAATGCCCTCCTCTCCTTCTGGTCCAGAAAAAAAAAAAATTAACTTATCATGTGTTCCTTCAAGAATGACCAAAAAATAGTGTACACCAGACACATCCCATATACACCACTCACACGCTAGACAAATCGCGCACACATCACTCACATGCCAGACACATCCCACACAGGACAGACACATCCCACATACGCAAGTCACATGCTAGACACATCCCGCACATACCAGCCACATGGCAGACACATCCCACACATGCCAGTCACATGCTAGACACATCCTGCACATGTCAGTCACACACTAAACATCCCGCACACACCAATCCCACGCTAGACACATTCAGTACATGCCAGTCACACACTAGACACATCCCGCACACACCAGTCACACACTACACACATCCTGCACACTTCAGTCACATAGCAAACACATTCCGCATTCATCACTCACATGGCAAATGCATCCCACACACATCACTCACACGCCAGACAAATCTCTCACACGCCAGACACATCACACACAGGCCAGTATTACAGCAATTGGAGGCTGCTGCAATTCAGGTCAGTTTCAACACGGAGGAGAAGGGAAAAAGGGGTTGCTGAGGGAGTAGCTCTTTTAAGATACTTTTAAGCAGCCCCATGGAGCTGTGAGGGGACCGGGATGCCCCCTAGTGACGCTACGTATCTTATGACAGTGCCCTGCCGGGCCCCTCAGTGAGTGTGGGCCCCGAAGCAGTCGCTATGGCTGCTATGACTGTAGTTCCGCCACTGACGGTATGCAATAATTAAAGGGAACCTGTCACATAGGTTATGTCCCCCTTGCTGAGGACAGCACAAGCTAGTGTCAGACATGCTGTTTCCAGCGCTGTGTCCCTTATTCTGTAAGATGCTGGAGTTTTAGAGTATTTAATACTCACATCTGCAGTTTTCAGCCAGAAAAGAGTCAGTTTTTTTCATACCCCGCCCACCTGAGGCTAACCCCGCCCACCTCAACTCATAAACCTATTATTTTGAATAGGTAGAAACATGTAAATAACTGTTGGTGGGCGGGGCTAACACCTACTCATGAATAGGATTTGAGCATTAAATGCTCTAAAACTACAGCATCTTACAGAATAAGGGACACAGCGCTGGAAACAGCATGTCTGTCCCTAGCTTGTGCTGTCCTCAGCAAGGGGGGCATAACCTATGTGAAAGGTTCCCTTTAAGTGCTGAATAACTTGGTATAGAAAACAGAACATCATTAGACAGTCTCACAAATGGGGTAAGCTTGACTATTATTATTAAGTGTTAATTAGTTACCTCTTTCTAGAGTAATTTTTACAAATGACTTGCATAACACCACATGCATCCATTTTGTTATCAGTGGGTTCCAGGTCTTGTTGATATGGAACTCATAAAAAAACATGATAATTGAAAATTCAGAGTAATAAAACAGGGAGTGGACAATATATTGCTATAGTCAAAATATATATCAAGGATCAAAAGACTTGTCACTCACCAGGTATGTAGAAATAATGGCATAAAAATGCAGCAAAAGTCTTTATACTGAAGAAGTTCTCAATAAGATCCTTTTACTACTATTTATTTTCCTAATTTGCACTAAAATTGTAAAATGGCATCCTCCTTTATGTTCCTAATTAGTGAAAGTATCAGCTATCCAAATTAGAAGATTGAACATGACAGACAGTAAACCTAATGGTTCCTAGACATATAAAAGCAAAAGACATTTGCCTGTGACTAGCAAAAAGAAAGAAGAAAAAAGTCTGTTATCAGGCAGATGCACATTTAATCACAGACACTTCATGGGGGTTAAAGTACTTGGAGGTAAGGACTGTTCAGTTTTCCACACTGCTGTACTGATGCATTGCTTTTGCTTACATCACTAAACAGTTGAAGTGGACACGTCTCATGAATGTCAGAAAAGATAACTAAGTCTAAGTTCACATCTACATCAGATGTTCGGTTCAGAGCCTCCGTCACAGAGGTGGGACTGGATCCATTTCCCAACGGATACTACTGAACTCCGCAGGACCCCACTGACTGCATGGTGTCAAGGTGTTTGTCATTTTAATGGAAAAAATAGTGTTGCATGCTGTGCTATTTTTTTTATATAATAAAATACTTCTACCTGTAACTGTTTCACAACCACCAACTATCTTTTGACAGAAAGGCGGTGTGTGTCTTCCATTGGCAGCCATCTAAAAACACCCCTTTGATTGCTGTGGTGCATGACCGAGTCATGATCGAAGGGGATTCACCTGCCCATTGTGTAATTGTTATTCCCAGTGCCCAATGGAGCTTGGGAAATGTTTATACAGACAGCCCTGTGAACCTAGAGTAGACCCAGGGCTGTCTGTATAGTAATCCTGCACTGTGTGTCGCCCTGACAGCAACCCATACTGACACAGAATGTAATATATTAGTATATAGGAGTATGCTAATACATAACTAAGTATAAAACAAAAATTTTACAATAGTTATCCATTAATGGGATAAAAAAACATGAAGTGTAGCAAAGATGAATAACTACACAGTAATTTATATGTATTCCCTACACCCACAAACAATACAATACTCCTACATAAAACAAGTCCTCATACAACTGAAAAAATAAAAAAGTTATGGCTATTAAAACAAAGGGAGGCAAAAACTTAAAAATGTAGCTGGTAATTATGGCCTTTTGAGGCCTGGTGCTTAAGGAGTTAAAAATGCGAGAGTAGTTGAAATGACTTTTTAATATTAAATTCAGGAAACAACCTTTATTCCATTACGACTGGTACAGTCCAAATCCAGAATCCTCAAGTATTAAGTTCCTTCTATTGTCAGACTTGCAAGGATTAAAGGGGTTTTGCCGCAAATTTCATTCCTGATTTGTCCTGTTTCAGCTTTCTGTGTGCTCAAAAGTGGATGTGTATGATTTGTTTGAACTGCATATTATGTAGCCCAATAGGATTGACAAAACCATGCCTTTCCCCACAGTGTGCTCACTCTAGTCAAACAAAATTCTGTTTATGTAAAGAGCTGTGAGTAGCTACAATGTAGCTGAGTGGTTAGCAGTTCTGCTTTTTAACATAGGGGTCCTTGGTTGAAATCCCTGCAGGAGCCAAGCATGGATTTTTTTTTTGTTTCAATGCATATACCTGATTGAGGTTTCTTTTTCTTTACATTTATTTACACTGTTTGACTAATTACCAAGGAGTACAGAGGATAGGAGTAGAATGACAGCACCTGGGGTTCAACACCCACTCAGCAGTGAGTGTGTGTGATTACAAGACAGGGAATAGACTGACAGTAGCTGCCTGAGAGGAAAAGTAATGTCTGAGCATGTGCAGCAAGAATGAGGATCTATCATCACTAGTCATATCAGCTGGAGACAAGCTGTACGCCATGGATTACAAAGGTAGCAGCCTAAACAAAATACTACAGAATTTTTAATAATTTTTAATGGTGTAAATGTTTATAATTTAATTTGCAAGCTTTCTACGTCAATTTTACTTTGTGCGGCACTCTGTATTGATGGGTCTCATCATACCTGTGTTCTTAACTATCTATAGATAGGGACTTCAGTGTCAGCCATATATCTTTTTTGTTTTCTCATTGCACTATGTCCCCTGATGAACCTCTGTAGTATTGCAGAGGGGAAACGTGTCAGAATTCAAAGATTTACAAATAATATTCAGGGGTGATTGCACCTAATGGGAGATTTAATCTATGTTTTCCTTTATTGTGCCTTTTGGTTTGATTTTTCATGACAAGGTTTACTTATTGATATACAGGGATAGCTGATAGTGAGGAATAGGTTTAGCGCCTGTTGGGCTGCCACTTTTCTGGCGATTACTCTGTGGGTTACGAGGGATCAGTGCAGGGTGAGCTGTCAAGGCATAGGAACACTGGGCACACGTACGCATCCTCCACTGAATGGACTGCGAGAATTTGGATGTCAAATCGTGAGTCGCCCTATATCTTCAATTACTATGTTTAATTTATTATTTCAATGTGCCTGAAAGGAATTTTGGTATGGTTGATTCATGTTATATATGTGTTGATTTACTGTGAAGGGAATCAATAATTTTTTTTTTAAAAAGTTGACTTTTTAATGTGAACTACCTCTTTGTTACTTCTGTGACTTTTCCTGATTTAGGTCCAACTAAAATATATTTTTTGTTTTTTCTGTGAATTCAGGTAATGACTGTTAATTACAGTCAGGACCTGCTCTGAACTAGGCATTTAACCCCTTAGATGCCACCAAAAATGAGACCCAGGCTTGTAAAGGAATAAAGGATGGTTAACTAATCTCCCCCATCCCTGACCATTTGGGCGCGAAGTGCCTACTGGTTGTTACGGCAGCCAAAGGCCTAATGAAGTCCTTAAAGGGGTTTTGCCATGAAGTAAAATTGAGGTGGGAAGTTTGTAAATGAAATAATAAACATTTTCACCATTCATAATTATTAAAAATTCTGCACCATTTTTGTTTTAGCTGCTCCTTTAGTGATCCATTGTTTACAGCTCGTCTCCAGGGGATATGACCAGGACTGAGAGCTTCTCAGTCCTGGTCGCACATGCTCAGACATCACTTCTCCTCTCAGGCAGCTACTGAGTGTTCAACCCCAGGTGCTGTCATTCTGCTCCTGTCCTCTATACTCCTTATTAATTGGTCAAACAGTGCAAATAAATAAAAAAAAAACTCAATCAGGTCTGTGCATTGATAAAGAGAAAAAACAACAACACAGGCTTGGTTCCTGCAGGGATTTGAACCGAGGACCCTTGTGCTTGGAGGCAAAAGTTTTACCTCTGAGCTACAATGTAGCTACTTACAGATCTCCAAATAAACAGACCTTTCTTTGACTACAGAGAGGAAAGGCCTGGTGATGTCATCCTGCTGGGTCACATGACCCTGCAGTTCAAACAAATCACACAAGCCCCCTTCTGAGCACACAGAGCTGAAGAGCTGGATGCAGGAGATGAGATCGTGGCAAAACCCCTTTAATGGCTGCCATCTTACTACTACTGCTATTACACCGTTTTCTGCAATATATTAGTATTTCAGAACAATGTTTAGGCGATACCCAGGGGGACTAAAAGTACAAGTAAAAAAAAGTTTGTTTTTTTTAAAAAAAGAAGAAAATTCAATGTTCAGAAAAGTGGTAGAAAAGTCATATGTATTCCAATGTGATAACAATAAAAACAACACTTCAGCCTTCACCCAGGTAGGATAGAGAAATATAAAAAGTTATTAGTAGCAAAAGATGGCGCTGCAGCCAAAACTTAGGGTGACATGTATGAACGGGCTTTACGCCTGTTTTTTGGCGTATACTGCGCCTCCCGGCCCGAATCCCCATGTCGGACGCAGGGATGCAGTGCTAGGGGCGGGCAATGGGCGCGGTGTGGGCGCGGTGTAGGCGTTCCGGGGCGGGATGCGGCTCGCTCGAAAACCCCGAGGCATGTAAGATCGCGAGTCGGCAAAGCGAGGCGCAGGGGGCAGCGCTCTGCAGCTCCGACAGGCAGACCTGGTTTATTTGGGTCGAAATGCTCCGGCGGCGGCGAAGTGAAGCAGGATCGGAACATGCGAGGACGCAGATAGAAGATCGCGACAGAAATCTCGGCGCTCGGCTCCGTGCAACAGGAGTATGACTCCGAAAAAATCGCCTTTATAAAGGCGGAAAACAGTGTCAGAAAAGAGCTGAACCTCAAAAATAAACATAATAAAAAAAAAACACTTTCCAAAAATCTAGAACGGCGCAATATCAAGAAATCGGATATTGGAAATTGCCGGGAAATACAGTAATTCAAATTCTGAAAGCTATTCTCATTGGTCGGCATAAACCACCAATCAGAATAGGAGCGACAGTGGAAACCATTTAAAAACCTATGGAGAACGATTGACCAATCAGAAAAACAGCGGGAAAAGTTCAAAATACAGTCAAAAATGCAGAAAAAGAGCTGATTGGTTTGAGCTAGCGGGGGCTTGGCTAGCTCCCGCCAATCAGAATAGGAGCGACAAAGACCCAATATGGCCTATTGGAGGGAAATTTTGAACCCAAACAAAATCAAAGGCGGACAGTTCAAAAAAACAGTAAAAGGCAGAAAAGAGCTGATTGGTTAATGCGGCGGGGGCTTGGCTATCCAGGCCAATCAGAGCGCGAGCTACTTCTCCCATTGTAGTCTATGGAGAGATGGGCGCAATCAATCTCGGCGCTCAGCGCCGTGCGGCATGGAGTATGAAAAAAAACTCATTTTTATTAAGTGTAAAACATTATCAGATAAAGCGCTGAAACCTTCCTTAAAAATAAAGCACTTAAATCCCTAACAACGGTTTGTCGCCGAGAGGAGCTACATAAGGAATTGCAATAGAGAGAATTGCAGGGAAATACAGTAATTCAAATTGTTTAAGCTCTTCACATTGGTCGGCATAAACCAGCCAATCAGAATAGGAGCGACAGTGTCCCATTAAAACCTATGGAGAACTATTGACCAATCACAATAGGAACGACAAAGACCCATTATATCCTATGGAGAAGTTTTGACCAATCAAAATCCCAAGGGGGGACGTTCAAAATACAGTAAAAAAAAAGAAAAGGCTGATAGGCTGAGTAGGGGGTGGCTTTTGGGTTTAAAAAAGCCATTTAGAGCGCGAGGGTACTTTCTTTCCCCTTGTAGGGGCTATGGAAAAAGCGGGGCACTGAAAACCGGCGCTCAGCGGGAGGGGGGAGGGGGTATTTTTTAAAAAAATTTATTTTGAATTTTAAATGTAAAACATTATCCATAAAAAGCTTTAAAAACCCTTTTTTAAAAATTTAAAAAAGTTAAAAACCCCGAACAACGCGATTGTTGCCGAGGCCGGCGTACATAGGGAATTTTCAATAGAAGGGGAATCGCCGGGAAATACATTAATTCAATTGTTTAAGCTCTTCTTTATTTGGGTTTGGGAAAACCCCCCAATCAGAATAGGGGGCGACCCGTGGCCCATTAAAATTTTCCCATGGGGAGAATTGGGCCAATCAGAATAGGCGCGACAAAGACCCATTAAACCTATGGGGGAAAAAAAGACCAATCATTTTCCAAGGCGGGAAAAATTCAAAAAAAATTAAAAATGGGAAAAAAAATTTTAAAACTACGAAGTTTCCCGTGTGAAAAATTTAAAAGAATAAAAAATTTTGGGGGGAACGAAAAAAATATGAATTTAATAAAATTTTTTGTTTATTTCTTTATTTTTTTTCCAAGGGTCAATAGTATTGGGGTTTCAACGAAATAAAGAAATAAACATGATTTTTATTGAAGGAATTTTTTTTTTTTTTCGTTTCCCCAAATTTAATTTTTCATTTTATAAACACCCTCGGGGCAATTTTTGTAATCTTTTCCCTGTACCCTTTTTTTTTCAGATTTTTATTAGAAAAAACCCTTTTGGGGCGCGTCGCTCTCCCCTTGGTCCCAAATAACGGCGCCTCTTTTAAACTTAGCCAATCACAGAAACTCATCGGAATTTTTTTTCCCCCAAAAAATCTAAGAGGGGGGGTTGCCGCGCTCTTATTGGCAAGCTGGACGACCCCCCTTAGCTCAAAACCAAACGCTGTTTTTGCTTTTTTCTGTAATTTTTGAACTGTCCCCCCTTTGAATATGATTGGTCAATTTTTTTTCCATTGGTTATAATGGGGCCCTGTCGCTCCCATTTGATTTTGGGCAATTCTCCCCATTGGATAAATGGGGCCCTGTTGTCCTTTCGATTGGGTGGTTAAAGGGCCCACCAATTCAGAAAGCTTAAACAATTTGAATTCTGTATTTCCCGGCGATTCCCCTCTATTGCAATTCCTTTGTAGCGCCCGGGGCCCCCGGCGAAAAAAACGCGTTGTTCGGGGTTTTTTTAAAGGGTTTAAATTTTTATTTTAAAATTTCAGCGCTTTATCTGAGAATGTTTTTTCACTTTAAAAAAAAATGCTTTTTTTATTTATTTTCCAAAGCCCCCACGGCCCCTGAACGGGGATTTTTTTTGCGCCCTTTCTCCATAGACTACAATGGGGGAAGTAGCTCGCGGGTCTGATTGGCCGGAAGCCAAACCCCCGTAGCTCAGCAATTAGCTCTTTCTTCAATTTTTCTGTATTTTTGGGAAAGTCCCGCCTTTTTTTTTTTGGTCCCAAAAATTTTTCCAAAAGGGTATAATGGGCTTTGTCCTCCTATTCTGATTGGTTTAAAACTTCCCCTTTATAGGTTAGAATGGGCCCTGTGCTCCTTTTTTCTATTGGTCCAACTTCTCCATAGGTTTTAAAGGGGCTTTGTTGTTTCCCATTCTGATTGGCTTTAGCTTTGCCAGCCCCCCCTAGTCAGCCAAACGCTTTTTCTGCATTTTTTTATTTTGTTAATTCCCCCCTTAAATTTTGTTTTGGGCAATTTTTTTTTCCCTAGGGTTTTTAAAGGTTCCCCTGGGCGCTCCAATTTTTGGGTTGGCTTGGGTTTTTGCCGACCAAAGGAAAAAGCTTTCAGAAATTTTAATTTCTGTATTTCCCCCGGGAATTTCCAATTACCCAATTCTTTAATTAGGATATTTGGAAAGTGTTTTGTTTTAAGGGATTTTTTTTTTTTGAGGTTTTTTAGCTCTTTTTCTGAGAATTTGAACGCCTTTTTTTAAGGGGAAATTTTTTTTCTTTTCTTTCCCCACCGACATGTGGGAAAGATTTCTCCTTTTTCCAGCCGTCTGCAAAGGAACAGATTTTTGGCGCAGCCGCCGCAACGGGGCCTTTAAGGGCCCCCCGCCCCCCTGCACCCCCCCAAACGGGGGGCGGGGGCGGAAAATTTTCCCCCCTTTTATGAGTGCCCCTACCCCCCCCGGGGGGGAATCTTTGGGGCGCCCCGCCCCTGCGCCTCAGTCCCCCCAAATGCACCCCACACACTGGGGAGGCCCCGGGGGGGACTTTTCGCCCCCATGTATAGTGCACAGCCGGGGCGGGAATCTCAGGGCCCGCGCCGCACTGCGCCCCAAAGGGCCCCCCACTGCGCCTAACACAATGGCAAGGCCGGCGGACTTTACAAAAAGTATTTTGGAAACCCGGGCCCCGGGCCCCGACCTAAAACAGGGGCAGATTTCAAAAACTAGCGGAAAAAACGGGACCCCGACCGGATCCCTTTATACAAGTTTCCCCTTAGTTTTTTTTTTAAGTATTAAACAAATGAAAAAATCAAAAAAAATTTTGGGACCACGGAAAACGAAAAACCTGGGAGAATAAAAAATAGGTGTCTTCTAAACCCAAAAGTGAAGCCCGTAAAAAATGTAAAACCCCAAAAAAAATAGTGCAATTTTTGGGGTTTTTTTAAAAAAATTTTACTCCACAAAGAAATTTTGGTTTTTTTTTCCTTAAAATAAATTCAATGACATTAACTAAAAAGAAATATAGTTAAAAAATAAGCCCTCGTTTTGACCCTTTTTTGTTTGGGGGCAGAGAAGGGGGGAAATTGCATGACTGATTTAAAACTAGCCCTATAATCATGTAAATCTGCTAATGCAGTGCAGGCAGGTACCAGATTATGAGATTTATATAGTACTCATTTTAGCTAAATTTGTTGTAAATAATAATTTTTTGTAGAAAAAATAATGTGAAAGTGAACAGAATTAATATAATACCCCTGGATTTTCTGTCCAAAATCTCTACAACCCTAATATGCATGATGTGCCCTAGTTCTACAATACAATTAATATTTTTCTCCAGATCACTTGATCTGCTGTATTATTTGTTACATATATATTCAGCTCTTCATTTTGTACGATGCTGAGTCAATAAAGGGAATGCATTTTCCCTGGGATTTACTTGTTCAATATCCAAGTGCATCACTTAAGTTTCACTTGAGCAGACTGTCGATAAAGGAAATAAAAATCTCCTGAAATATACTTAAGGGCAGAAAGATGCATTATTGTAGTTTGAAGATTGTGTGCTATGTGCCTTCAAGGGATCACTGAACGTCTTTCCTTTTCAATCAATATCTCTTTATGCTCAGTTCCCTATTGTCAATCATTCTCCCGGTGGCAAACATGAGGCATTTCACAAAGCTTGGGTTCCCACCATTTCATGAAGTGTTCTACATTTGTTTCTCACTATTTCTCCAGGCTTTGTCTGAAACAATGTCACATATAACTCATCCGTTATTGATTAGTTGGTAAATAAAGTGGTCCTTTTCATGTGTATCAAAGTTATTTTCTCCACTAGCTGCAAATGCATTTTTCTAGCACTCAATAGAAAGCATCAAGCAGTTAATATTACATAAATAGACTTTTAGACATGAGCATTTGGGATAACTCTTAATATTAAGGCATCAATCAATCTTCCCTGCATCAGCTACTGTTGATTTAATGCAAAAGGAAAACATAAAAATAAAAATGAGAAGTTCAGCTGTTTAGGAAACTACTTTTATCCTGGAAACAAAAATATTCCTCCTAAAAATTAAGACGATATACAAAAAGTATTTTAATCCATATAAGATCAGTCATAGTTTTTAAATCATTTGTTTCTGAAATAACAGATATAAGAGCCCACATTTATAATTCACCTTCACCTGATCAAAAATTGTATAGGTTAAAAAGAAATACCCCAAAATAACACCACATTTGCACAGACAGGCTTGGACTGGAAGAACTGGACTGGAGAAGCAGGGGAAAACCCCAGGAGGGCCCTTGGCATGGTGCTGCCCTAAGCATGGCAGTTTTGGGGTTCCTTTTCAGAGAGAAAGGCAGAAAAAAGAGTCAGAAGCAGAGTGCAAGAGTCATGTGCAATATGTGCAGCCATGCATAGTGGATTTGGGGTGGGCCTTAAGATTACCAAATGCCCTCTCCAATATTGGTGCAGAATACACAATTACTAATAAATATGGGCCAAAGTCTACAGAATATCTGCTCATTATGACAACACCTGTTTGTGCTCAGCTCCAGCTGTGTGTTAGGTATTTTACATCAATAAATAATAAATCAATGTTATGATAATAGTTACTAAAAATATAACTTGTTTAAGCATAACACACTGTATAATATGGATACTTAAAATGTGACCTCAATTGACCTTAAGTGACTTTTCCCCTTGTTTCAACATTTCCTCATATGAATTTCCCTCCTTTGGAAAATGTTTATACCATATATATTTTGCCACCAGTGGTTCTGATGTGGATTGCGGTCTAAGGGTTTTGGTAGTGTGTTTTCATAATGTAGTAATGTGTATCATGAGAAACTGGAGTCCTTAATGAAACTTGCAGAAATGTAAAGGAGGACAGATTTGTAACTTTCCAGAGTATGGATGCAGCAATACTAAAGAGGTCAGCAGTATGTTTCCGCCCCTTTAAGATTTCTGGTCTGTTTTTGTGGTCTCAACCAGGGTTCTGTACGGAGCCTAATGGGTTAAGTCCTGGGCCCAATCTTGAGCTGGGGCGGGGTATTTAACCCTGTGTATTTCCTCATTCTGCCTGTGATTGCTCCTGTATCCTCGATGTAAGAGTTAGTTCACGCTATTCTTTGAAGTACACTAATAACGCAGTGAGCTGGTGTCCCATTGGCTCTGCATTCAATATAACTTTCTATAACACTGCTACAGGGCTTCTTTCATTACTCTAGTACAACATCGAATGCATAAATATTGGACCATATATTCATTTTTATGTGCAAAGTCCTTTTATTCTTATAAAGTGCTTTCTTATATCAAAATACATGCGCTTCAAATTATTATCACAGCGGGCTCAAACATCGCCTCAAAAAACTGTAACAGGTTTACCTTGGCTTGCATGACAACTACTGTATATGTTTTCTGTTTTGTCCGTACCCTGTTTGTCTGTTGTCTGCCTGCTCCCTGTTTTTGCCAAAGTTTGTTCAGGAATAATTTTTTTGTACGGGTTCGCCCTTTTCGGGTGGTTGCACTCCTGTAGGCAGGGTGAGCCAGGTAGAGATTAGGGAACGCCACACAAAAGACTAGCAAATACACAGGACCAAATGAGAACCAGCAGAGAAAATTTTTAATGGTAATTATGTTGTCATTGTATTTCTAGTCAACATTTTTTTCCTTCCAGGTTACATGGCCAGAAACCACAGTAGACTGTGGAAAATTATTAGCACTTAATAATTATTAGAGTGTTGGCAACACTAGATAATACCAGAACAAATTCCCAGTGTTTCCAATATTAGATTTATAAATAGAATCTATCTAATAATGAATGTGAAGTGTGATACAGCTCAGTATTCACTATATGTAGTGAAAACACTGTATTACTAAAGGAGTAGATAATGAAATGGTTTGTCAAATTGTTTGTCAACTTGAGAAAAAGTATATTTAAATGAGGCAGAGGTGGGCAAAAAAAAAAAAAGAAATGATACTTACCTACCTGCCCCCACAACTGCTGCACTGGAAATCCCTGGTGATTCATTCCTCTTCACTGCAAGACAAAGGGGAGGCTTGGTCTTCATGTACTTACATTAGAGCTGAGCAGCTCTTGTGTGTCAAGATGATAACCCATATTTGAAGAGGAGCAGATCACTTGGGAGCTCTGGAGCGCTGACGGTTGGACTTTGTAGGTATTTTATTCTTCTTTTTTTGACTACTTTCGCCTCATTTAAATATATTTTTTTTTTCAAATGGACAACCCCTTTAATGATGCAAATAAATTAATGCAAACTAGGATCATGAAAAGAATATAAAATGATGTTTGAAAGTTGTTAAAATTGGACTGAGGTTCTACAGTTAAATAAAAAAGTGGTGAATACAACAAATGCTGACCTTCAGATGTACATGACAACAATCTAACGGTACTAGTTGCTAGCCATTAGTTAGCCACAAAGATCCAGAGACTCTAGGTGTCATACAATGATCTCAATTGCTGTATGACCTTGAGGTCACTTCATTTATTTCCCCTGTTTTTGCAACCCAGAATATACCAACTCATTAACAATTACTACCAGATGAACTAGACAGTTCAGTGTAAAAAGCTACAGTGGTGTCTCCACATGTTCTAAGAATTCCCAGGACCCAGAATCCATTCACTATATTTTTTTTTGGGGCAAACCCTGTCCGGGGAAAACCCGTCTGGTTCAGTTATTTGCTTTTGTTCATTTGACCTTTTAAAATTTGGTTTTTTTCTTCTAATCGGGTTTTTAAAGCTCTTCCTACTCATATTAAAATAACAAAAGAAATGACAAGATGGGTAATGGGCAATGGTCGATTATAATGGAGGTCATCCTGCTACCCCAGGGGTCTAAAACTGCACAATTTAATCTTTGTGGCACCATTTTACCTTGAAAGAGAAAAATAGACTGTGCAAAATTTAAAAAGAGGAAGAGCAGTTGTTTTGCCAACGACAACTAATGAAATATTGGTTTCTTTTGTGACCACTTTCAGGACAACTGAAATATTAAAATGATAAAAAGACAGTGTCCAGATGGTAGAAAACAAATGTTGAAAAATTAATCAAAAGTTGTATAACGACAAGTAATAATGCTTAAGTATATAATCTTAGTCTCATGTTATTATTTCAGGTGGTAATAAGTGCAAACTGCCACAGGATTAAAATCAATTAAATACACTAAAAAAACAACTTAAGACATGAAGGTAGGACAAAAATGTAAATGAAGGGAAAATGTCAAGTAGTAAAAAGAAAACTCAGATTTTTGTACATCATACATAAATATAGGCGCTAATCAATATGAGACCAATTATATGAAGTTTCTAGTGCCAAAAAATCTATATCTCATAATAATAAAAAAACAATAAATACATAAATGCATAACATAAAGCAGCC
The DNA here is from genome assembly GCA_025379985.1 of Phyllomedusa bahiana. Classification (NCBI taxonomy): domain Eukaryota; kingdom Metazoa; phylum Chordata; class Amphibia; order Anura; family Hylidae; genus Phyllomedusa; species Phyllomedusa bahiana. Next base: position 50,656 of record JAODAL010005273.1, read on the forward strand.
CAATACATAAAGGTGCCCAGTGCTAAAGAAAACCAATACCTATCAGACATAATAATTAGTAACCATCCTTTTTTACCCCTAAACTGAACAAAAGAGAAGGAAAGAAGACCAGAACCACCAAAATAAACCCCCAAAAAATGAGGAGTTGTACAACAAGACAACAAGAGCAAGCACAGGTTAAAAGCAAATATTTTGGGGCAGATTTAGAAATGCCCACCACCTTTCTGACATAAATTAATTAAAAAATAGGATGGTGGGGCTGAACATTGTGCCTATGAAATTCCTGTGGCATGAAGATGTAGATGGGGCCTTTAACTAAATTCAGGTGACTTATGTTGTCAAAAATTTCTAAAATGTTTCTAACTAAAAAGGTATCAAAATACTATGCAATGGCTGGGTGCCAATGGTTGCCATCACAGCCCAAAGGCCTGTCTGTGACATCAGCATGCCAAAAATAAAAAAGTACACATATTTAGCTTTGTCACGTGCGCAATAACTTGATCTATAAAACTGTCATGTTCTTTAAGATCGACAAGATTAACAGTGTAAAAAATAAAACAAAAAACAATACAATGCCAGATTTTTTAGTTCATCCCGCTGCACATAAAATGGAATAGAAAGGAATCAGTCATATGAAACCCAAGTTGCTACCAACGAAAATGTCAGTTCATCTCACAAAATAAGCCCTTATATAGCTCCATCAACAGAAAAATTTTAAAGAATATAGTGATACATAAAAATTATTTTAATTAAATGTTAGTGTAAGAGTTCTGCTACACAAAAAAAGCTATTTAAATCAAATATTGCTATAATCATAGCAACAAAAAGAGTAAAAAAAGTGTTATTTATACTGCACAGTGAGCGCTGTAAAAAACGCTAACAGAATTGCTGTATGTGGTTTATCCTGTCTTCCAAAAAAAGGATTAATCAGCCGACAAAAAATCATGTGTCCCCAAAATGATACCAATAAAATCATCAATTCTGCAAAAAAAACAATCCCCTACACAGCTCCATCAACAGGAAAATTCCTATGTGCTTTTGATAGTATTTTTGATTTTTACTGTTAGTAGTTGCTGCGATATTATTGTTGTATGTTACTGCCACACCTGTTGCACTTATGCTTATTTTTTTTCAAATTAGTTTTTTGATGTGCAGAAAACCAATATATGGTTTCTAGACTGTTTGTATGGGGGAGTGGCTGCCCCTTTGTTGGTTTTTTGGACTCCAGCCACCTGCACAGGCTTTTAAATCAATGCAGAGTACCTTATAGCCGGAATCTTCTCTCCTTGAAATGTGGAGGTCTGAACAGGCCCTAAGAGAGGTAAACGTTAGAGTAGGTTCCCACCTGTATTGATGTCCCCTTGCTGATTGGAGCGGGGGCTTAAGCAGTTATTTGTTCAAAATGTAACAAGAACCTCAAAAATGTTTCCTGCATTCCTAAGTAGTCAGAAATCTTTTCCAAAAATTTCCTATGTGCCTTTTGATAGTCTTTAGTGTTAGTAGTGTGCTACTGATATTGGATTGTGTTCGTATGGAACATCTGTTGTCACTTTTTATTCTCCTGCTTTTCACTGCTTGGGATATCTCTTCTAACCATGGTCCACCCCCCTCAATGCTGATCCCACCTCTTCTTCTACCTCCCACAGATACCCTGCTTATCTGCCTATTAGCTGTTAGTTGTCTTTTCCTGCCCTTTTTGAATGTGTACTCTAAAACTCCCGACCTGTCAACAAACTCATTGCTGTTCATGACTTATTCCTCCAACCTGCTAGCTCTCACAGAATCATGGCTCCAACAATTTGGCACTCCTTCCCCTGCTGCTCAAACCTATAATGGCCGGCACTTCAACCACACCTCCAAACCTGAGAACAATCAGGGTGGAGGAGTCTGCATACTTCTTTCTCAACACTGCACATACCAAGTCATTCTTCCCTTATCTTCCCTCACATTCCTCTTCTTTGATTTCCACACCCTCGGATTCATTCAACCATTTTCTCTACGAATTACAGTTGAATATTGACTGCCTAGCTCACCACGCCAGTTTCTAAATCAATTTTCTCTTCTCGACCTTCTACAATCAGGTTTCTCTACAGAAACTGCTCTAGCTAAAGTTTCAAATGATCTCCCGATGGCTAAATCTCAGGGCAACTACTTGTTGTTCCTTCTTCTGGATCTTTCTGCAGAATTTGACAGTGTGATACACCAACTTCTCCTCCACGTGCTCAGCGCCTTTGACCTCAAGAACACCGCTCTCTCTTGGTTCTCATCCTACTTCTCTGACTGCTCAATTGATGTCTCATTTGCAGGTCTACCGTCTTTCTACACTGCCCTCATGCTGGGTGAATTCCTTCAAGGATCAGTTCTAGTTCTTCTCCTCTTTTCACTCTACAAAGCTCCCATTGGGCAAATAATCAGCAGATTTGGCTTTCCGTACCATCTCAATGCTGAAAACATTCAATTATACACCTGTTCCAGTGACATCACCCCTGTCCTGCTACAAAACACCAGTGACTATCCGCTGTCTCTGACATCATGTCCTCTCTCTATCTAAAACCAAACCTCACTAAAACTTAACTTTTTTGTCCATTCCCCATCTAATTCCCAACCCACCCTGCATTTCCAGTGTGGTGGTACTACTATAACTCCTAGGCAGTAGGCCCACTGTCTCGGGTTATACTAGATTTCAATGTAACCTTTACTCCCTGTATTCAATCCCTTGCCCGCTCCTGTCACCTGCACCTCAAAACACTCCAGAATCCCCCTTTTCGCCCTTAGGGCCAGAGTTCACACAGCCTTTAGTATCCCGACTTTGCATCCAAAAACGCAGCTTCAATTGGATCCTAAACGGATCCAACACATATCCAACACACAGCTGCGTGTTTGGATACATGTTGCATGCAGCAGGATCGCACCCTATAGTTTAAAATAGGGCTCCTGCTGCTCTTTCTACCAAAGAATTGACAATGTCAATTAGTTGAAACGGATCCGAAAACAACCAATGAGAGACGCATCAGCGATCACTCGTGTGAATGCGGATAACTGTTTTCATCAATTAAAGCATGTAAATCTCACTGGCTATATTATTAGAGTACATCTTGTCAATTTTGGGGTCTGGACATACAGATCCAAACACGTTTCTAAAATCGTATGTTCACACGGACTCAACACACCGTGTGAGCATACCCTTACGCTTTCTCGTCTTGACTTCTATAACTCCTTGCCCTTTTTGCAAACTCTCCTCTCTCCAATCTATCCTGAATGCAGCAGCCAGGCTCATCTTTCTTTCCAGCCACTATACTGATGCCTCTACCCAACATAAACTAATAACTTTCACCCATAAAGGCTTTCACAGTGCTGCACCCACCTACATCTCCTCCCTCATCTTTGTCTACCACCCTACCAGCCTTTTTACTATGTAAGTTTATTTTCTGTCCTGTACCTTTACCCCTAAAATTGAAAGTTGCTTGTCGAAAATGTTGGCATTATATAAATACAAATTATTCTTCTTCGTCTTATTATTATTATTATTATTATTATTATTAGGTAGATGTTAATTATTAACTATTTTGTTTGATATGACTATGTCTTAGAGGCAGAATGAAAATAGCAAATTTTTTCAAATTTTTCAAATTTTTTTGTTATTTTTCATGAATAAGCACAAAATTTATCACTAACCTAAAGAACAATGCATTACATTACAAAAAAATCTCAAAAACCAGCCAGTCAAAACTGGCTTCAGTTTTAAAAAGTTAATACATTGGATTGCAAAATGTCCAAATGGTGATGCGTTGAACTTTTAATATATCTATATTATAGCATGTGTTACAGTTTCCAAATTTTTTGTTTTTTTACTTGTACTTTTTTCAAGACAACTGAGAGTTTCATAGTTCATAGTTGTAAGGCAAAAAAAGACAAGTCCGTCCATCTATTCAGCCTTTTGCCTAAGGTGTTTGAGATCCAGAGGAAGCAAAAACCCCCATTGAGGGAGATAAAGCCAAGTGTCCTCATTTTTAGGGGGAAAAATCCTTACGACGCCAATCAGCACATCAAAAAATCCCTGGATCAATGAACCCGTTCCATGAATCCTAGTCACTATAACTTGTTATATTATTACGCTCCATAAATGCATCCAGAACCTTTTTGAACTCGGTTATTGAATTCACCATGACAAGTCCCTCTGCAAGATTCCATATCCCTCCACTCACTTACAAGTAAAGAATCCCTGTCTATTTTATGTAAAACTTTCGTTTCCTCCAAGACATGAAGGATGCCCCCTTTGTTCTAGATACAGGCCCAGTGTATAAATACAACTTGGGAGAGATCTCTAATTGACCTTTGATGTAGTTTAAACATATTTATATTCTTCCCTCCCCGAAGCCTTCTTTTCTCTACTAAATAACCCTAATCTTGCCAATCTTTCTGTGTACTGTAAGACCACCCAGTCCTTTTATTATTTTTGTGCCCGCCTGTGTACCGGTTCTAAGCTCCTACTTTGTCTGTCCTTGCACTGGTGCCAAAACGGTACAACACATATAACCTTGGTGGTCTAACCAGGAGACTTGGATAATGAGAATAATGTACTCATCATGTGCATCTTCTATGCTCCTTTTAATGCACCCCATGATCCGATTTTGCTTTGGCTGCCGCTAGCCTACACTGGCTGCTACAATTAAGTTTACTGTCCACCAGGATTCCAAGGCCTTCTCCAAGTCACTTATCCCATTTTTTTTTCCATTTAACAAAGTACTCATGAAATGTATTCTCTTCCCCATGGTGCATAACCATGGCATTTATCAGTGTTAAACCTCATCTGCCATTTCGCTAGCCCAGGCCTCCAACTTATCCAGAGCCTTTGTAATAACATATTATCCCTAATGTGTTGAATTACTTTCCAGAGCTTAGTTAATCGTCTGCAAAGATCGATATTCTACTGTGAATTCCCTGTGTAAGATCAATTAATGAAATGTTAAAGAGGATCGCCCAAGTACTACCCTTGTGGTACCCCAACTATAACACGATCCAGTCTGAGTATGTACCCAGTTAATTACAACCCTTTGTTTTCTATCAGTGAGCCAGTTACTTACCCACGTGGGCGCTCGACACATTTATCCCCAGTCCAAGCATTTGCTCATTTTATTTACCAACCCTTTTATTGGCACAGTATCAAATGCTTGAAAAAATCTAGAAATATGACATCCATGCCCTCACCCCATTCCTGTCTAGCACTGACATCCTCATAGAAAGCTGATGAGGATTAGTCGGACAGAACCGGCCTATCATGAACCCAGTGCTGAACGGCGTTATAAACATTTATTTATCCATGAGATCACAGGATACAGCATCTCTGAGAAAACCTTCAAACATTTTACCTACAACAAGGTAAAGCTTACTTGGCCTTATAGTTTCCTGGATCATTTGAAACCCCTTTTTGAATAGTGCCCACATTTGCTATGCTCCAATCCTTTGTGACATAACCCCTTTATAGACAGGCCATGAATTTTAAGAATAGGGGCCTATCTATGACATCACTTAACTCTCTTAGGACACTAGGTAGTAATGCCATTGGATCTGGGATTTGTCTATTTTTATCTTCCTAAGACAGCTGCACTCTTCTGGTTAACGAGAAACTTTAAGTGGAGTTTACCACATCTCTCTGTTCAACAGGGATCGGTCATCCTCCTCGTAAAATACAGTGGAAAAAAAGTGTTAATTACGTTTGTGCTTTTTCTCAGTCGCCTCTACTGTCTCTCCCTCAGTATTTTTCAAAGGCCAACCTTTTCTGTTTTAAGTCTTTTTAACGATGTATATAGTTTACAAAAATATTTTGGGGTTAGTTTTACTTCTATAGCATATGTCCTATTCCGTCTCCACTTTGCTTCCTTAATCTTTATTTTACACACTTAGTATTTTTTTTCCCATAGCTGCCTTAGTGCCTCTTCACTGCCCCTCCAGTTTAGTAGGTGAAACGCTTTCTTTTTTGTTTTTTATTGCCTCTTTCGACATCCCTTTGAAACCACAGTGGTTTTTCCTGTTTCTATTTTTTTATTACCATAAGGTATGTACCTCTCCCAACAGTGGTAGCCTAAGATGTTTTTAAAAATACTCCCATTTATTAATTAGTTGCTGCCATAATTTAAACCACATTGTCCCAGTCAATAGGGGTTTAGCCTCCCTAAGCAGAATAAAAGTAGCCTTCTAAAATCAGTTTTTTTGTGGCTCCTTGACAAAAAACCTATTGCAGGATAACGGAAATCTTATTAAATAATGGTCACTATTCCCTAGGTGCCCCTCACAAAAAAAACCTACCTTTGTTTACTCTATCAGGTCTATCGTAATAATAGTCCTAGAAGGTACTTCCTCTATCCGTTCCTGCACCATTGGGCAAAGGGTAATTATCATTAGCTTAATGACAATAACCTGTTACCGTTATGATAGCTACAAAGCTCTGATTCCCAATTGATGGTCTGGATATTAAAGTCCCCATAATAAATAACCTCAATCTGATATCCCCGACATCTATTTGCTGAGGAGTACAATCTTCCATGGGGTTCTGTTATATGTGGCCCTATACAGAACCCCTATTAGGTATTATAAGTCTTAATGTTACCCCCAATGTATATTTAACCCATAATGATTCCACATGTTCATTACCTGTACCATATCTTCCCGCAGTCTTGGCTTCAGAACAGATTTTGACATAGAGACAGACACCTCCCCCTTTCCCGTCTTACGATCCTTTCTAAATACTCTGTAACCCTGCAAGTTAACCGCCCAGTCGTAAGCTCGCGTCCAGCCATGTCTCAATTATCCCACTATGTCATATTGTTCTTCACTATTAAACTTCTAGTTCATTAATTTTGTTGAGTCAATCTCCTGGCATTGTCAGCAGGCAATTTATAGATTTGTTTATATCCTAATTCCCAGCTTCTCTAACTTCACTATCTTGCATGCTATATGAGTAGTTACCCAACCCCACAGACCCTAGTTTAAATATTCCTCTCCCAACTCCTGCCAGTTTGTCCCCCAATACAGCTGCACCCTCCCATATAGGTGCAGCCATCCCTAGCATAGAGTCCTGTAGCCAAGACCAGAAAGTCAGCCCAGTTCTCCAAAAACCCAAATCCCTCGTCCAACACCAATTTTTGAGCCACTTATCACCTCTCGGATCTCCCCTGGCCTCTCTGGTGTGGCGGTGGAACAGGTAATATTATTCTGAAAAGATTACTTGGGAGGTCCTTGCCCTGATTGTTGGCCTAATCCCTGAAATCGTTTGTAAGGACACTCCACCTACCTCTAAATTTTGTCATTGTGCCAATGTGGAACCATGACAGCTGATTCTCACCAGCCCCCACCCACAATCTGCAACCCGATCCGCGATAGTCGAACCCGTGCCCCAGGAAACAAACACACTGTTTCGACGATCCCGTCTTTGTGCAGATTGCCTGTCTGAGCCCCTAATAATGAGTCCCCAACTTACCTAGCACCTGTCTATCCTACCTGCACTCCTATTCCCCAGCTTACTGGAGCAACAGGTGGTAGTGTCCCTGCTGCAGCAATGCATTTCTGAATCCGACATCCCCCTCATCCCGCCAATCTTGCAAATTTGGTTGGTGTACCAGTTTAGGACTAAGCCTCCCTGACACTCTTTCACCGCTCTTTCCCTCTAACCCTTCTTTCTGGCTGTTACCCATCTAGCTGGCGTGTGTTCCTGCACCGCCATGCTACATCCTCCCCAGCATCTACACCTGCAGGAGTTGCTCAGTGGCAGCCGCTCGCTTCCAAGTTGGCAATGGATCTCAGTGTCGCCACGTGCTTATTTAGACCAGACCTGCTTCTAATGGCAGTGTGCACACATCCTCGCACAGTCAGTATGCCCCCCCTCGAATGTTGCTCAAGATGCATACATTGCACAAGTAGGGGGAGAGAGGGCACAGGGAGCAGAAGACACAGTGGACGGAGACAGCGGACAGACAGGTTTGTGCACAGGACACATTGTCTAACAGGAACCATGGGGAATGTTACCAAAAAAGCTATATGACTAATTAAAAAAATAAGTAATACAATACTGTCCCCTCTAACTCTCCCAAATCAAAAGTCTCTCAATCTCAAGTTCTTCACAACATAAAAAGAAAAACACACTTAAAAGAAAACACTCGCAAGACTTTTCGTTCACCTCGCTCAAAATGCTCACCTTTTAAACCTTACCCACACTGCTGTATGGAGCTGTACTGCAAACTCTCCTTCAGAAGCAAAAAGTTGTGAGAGGCAATCTCTTGTACACTGTTCTGCAATACAATAGTGTTGCAAAATGCCATTCTAATATAGCATACCTATTACCGCCTGCCTTAGACTCCTGGCTGCCATGACAACAGGCCAGCACCATCTTTACGACAACATCTAAATAATTAAATGGCCGGGATGGAAGTGAGCATGCTCCATACTCCCTTACTGACATACACTTACGACAAATGTCAGTAGGGGGTTAATGTTTCTGCTTTGTGTTTCTGTCAGAAAAACGTCCAGAGCACTGTTCCTTATATTGCTCTTACTGACATAAATATCCAGCAATAAGCGTGTGATAATTCTGCAGCCATGGTTGACAGAGTTTTATAGTTCTCTAAAGTAGAAGGACTCTGCATATGCTATTATGGCTGTCGTTATTATTTTTGCAGTGTTTTACTATGAACAGTTTTATCAGCATGTAGACTTCAAGAAGCATTAAACAATATGCATATTATAATTAGAAGTATTATCCTTTCTAAATTACATCTCTTCCTTCTGCTTTAAAGAAATTGCTGCCAATTCGGAGGCAAGCTAATGATCTGTGTTAAATCGTGTAAGAAGATTACATAACAAGCTTCTTACATTTAATGCAGAATTGACAAACAAAGCAGGATTGAGCCAAAAACACCTGTCTGTGTTTCACTGCCATACTGACCAATAGTTATTATGCATGGCCCAAGCAAGACTCTCTTTTAAGGAATCTCATCATCTCTACATAGTGGAAACAGTCATATAATTGTAGAGCCCCACTCACATGGGGTGACATATATGAATCCTGGTGCCGGCACGCCAGTTTTAAATCACTTGTAGAAGGGGCCAGTATGTATGAAAGTGTCTCACAGCATGTTATATGTGTCCCATTCTATGGCAAAATTTGTCTCAGCCATGCCACTTTAAAATTGGTCTGGATTTGTAGGACAGATTTGCACCAAATTGTGGCGCATTTGTACGCTTCCCTCCTACGGGTTCCCCATTTGTCAGCCCCAGCAGTCAGTCCCTGCAGGAGTCAACGGAGGGGCTGGTATTCTGTGGGCACTGCAGCCCTTGCAAGAGTCAATGTAGGAGTTGGTATAACTTATGTGGGCACTGCATCCACTGCAGGAGTCAATGGAGGGGCTGATATGTCTACTGTGGGCACTGATAATTATAATCAGCTTCTGCAGGAGTGAAATGACTCCTACAGAAGTCTATGGTGATTGCCTTTTAAGGGTATTATTGACTGTACCAGATATACTGGAAAAACAAAAAAAATGTGGGGTAAAATGGTAGACAAAGTGCAAATGTGTTATTTGGGGGTTCCAGTCTTTTGGCATTCACTGTGTGTTATAAAGGACTATCTGCTATCTGTATTCTTCGGGTCAATACAATAGCAGTGACACCAATCAAATACAGTTTTGTTATGTTTTGCCAAAAAATATATATATATATATAATATATATATCTATATATATATATATAATTATATATATAAATCTATATATATAAACATATATATATATATTTTTTTTTTCTATTTCTTCTTTGTATCACTATCTTTTTGAGACCAGTAACTATTTTGTTTTTCATGTATGGACCTGTGTGAGGGTTCAAGGCTGAAGTGTAGTTTTTATTGGTAGCATTTTGGGATACATGCGACTTTTACATTTTGGGATACATGCGACTTTTTTTTGTTTCACTTGTTTGGAGAGGCAGAGCAACCATAAAATGTATGGATACATGCAGCTTTCCTCCCTCCCTTATGACGAGATTGCAGGGTGCCGATTGGTTACCTTGGCAGCTGGGAGGCTTCCATAGTTGCCAAGTAAGTGTTTCTATTACTTAGAACCACCACCTTGATTAATGAAATTATATAAATAATGCAAAAGGTTGTACAAGCCCCTTAGTGCTTGAGAATTCTAGGGAGACTGCTTTACTATGTAAAAAAAAAGTACAAAAAAAATTAAAAAATATTAAAAGTTCAAATTACACCCATTTTGTCATTTTACAAATAAAAAAAATAGAAAGTTATACATAATTGTTATCACATCTATAAAAGTCTGATCTATTAAAATCTAACATCATTACTGTATCCAGTACACTGAACACTGTAGAAGAAAAAAATTCCAAATGCCACATTTTTGTTTTTTTTGGTCATTCCCCAAATAATTGTAATGAAAAGTGATCCCAATATAAACTATACTTCAGCCCACAAAAAACAAGCCCTTACTCAGGTTCATAGGTGGAAAAACAAAAAAGTTATTGTTCTCATAAAATGTCGCTGCAGCACAACTGTTAAAAACAGAGAATGTTTGTATTTTTTTAACAGTACTAAAACATAACAAAACATATTTGGTAACACCATAATTGTACCAACCTGCAGAATAGAGAACGCCATAAAAACAAACCAACCACAAAAATAACAGGTTTGCTTTTTTCTTTTCACATTTCCCTCCGCCTAGAATTTGTTTGGAGGGTTCCCAGTATATTTTATGGCATGGTCAGTTAAAAAGTTGATCTCGACCTGCAAAAAACAAGCCCTCACTTGTCTATGTTGAGGAAAAAATAAAAACGTTATGGCTCTTGAAAGGCAGGGAGGAAAAACATACTCACCAAAAAATTATGATTAGCTGTCAGGAAAGGGTTGATTATGTTAACAGACGCAGCAATATCAATTATGTTTACCTATTTTTATTGTTTTGTATTGTAAAATAGAAAAAGTAGTGTGTTTTGAAGTTTTATCTATTTTTTACATATTTTTATTTTTTTTTATATTTTTTATTTAGTTGTAGTCCCCTGTAGTATTTGATCACTAGGGGTCGCAATCATTTACACACTAATTTGCAATGCTAATATATTGCATGCTAATGTACAATCAGGGATTTCCTATTTCAGTCTGCCTCAGGCAGGGTATAATATAATCAGTAAGATTTCAGTTCTGGGAGCTTTTATTGGGTCCCCAGCTGCCATGACAACTGTTTTACACCATGTGATCATGTGGTGGGGGACAAATTTATGCCTGTGCCTGACTGTGTGATTGTTTGTGTATTTTACATATTTTAGGGAGTAGTGAATGGTGTAATGAAGTAAAACAACATTTTTCATGGCCTGCATTGTGCGCCACTATTTTTCTGTGATATTGGGGCATGAGCGTTACATTATGGGCTGGCGCGGTTTGAGTGGCAGGGCTGCTTTGTTTTCAATGGGGAGAGAAAAAAAAGTTCCTCCCTCTGGTGGTAGTTTATCTCTAGAGAGAGCAAAGGCATCAGACTTTGAAACTAAAAAGAAGTCAAAAGAGAGTTAGACAGACATCCAGTCCTGTTAAACTCATCTGAGTCCAACTACAGTTCTTTGATGTGTATGGTGGCTTTAAGTGCCATAAAAAAGCAAGTGTCATGTAATCTACCTTTCTAGGCTCAGACTGGCCAACAGGAGAATGGGGAGACCCCAGTTAGGCCTCTTAGAATGGTGGGCTTCTAGGCATGACAGGGCTAGGGCTGCTGTTTAAGAATAAAGGCAGAGAAAGAGTGGCAGAAAGCAAGGACAGAACGCAAGATTCATGTACAGTCATGTATATGAGCTGTAGGGTGGGCTCACAAAATCAACTCCACTGGTGGGCCCCAAGAATCTGCTCCACTGATGACCCATGAATCAATTCCAATGGTGGACCCCAAGAATCAACTCCACTGGTGAGGCCCAATAGTCAACTCCACTGGTGGACCCCAAGAATCAACTCCACTGGTGAGCCCCAATAGTCAACTCCACTGGTGAGCCCCAATAGTCAACTCCCCTAGTGAGCCCCAAGAATCAACTCCACTGGTGGTCCACAAGAATCAACTTCACTGACTCCCCAAATATCAATTCCACTTCTGGGCCCAAGCCACCCCAGTCCAACACTGTGGCTCTCTGTAATTAAATGTAGAGCTATGACGTTAGATATCAGTCCTATCAACTGATTTAGAAGGTCGCCCATTAGTATGTGTAAATCTCAGAGGTCTTCCTTATCTAATCTGAAATCAATCAAAAATATTTCATGATACAGAGAAAAGATGTAATGTCACTAAAACATCTGAAGGCAAAATGTAGATGAATTTCTATCATGACTTTATTTCAATATACTGCTTGTCTTTGCCAATTACAACAGTGTACTAGAATTTTTTCTATATGTGGCACCATTTTAGTGTTTTCTTACTTGTTTTGGTAAACCCTTAGTCAAAGACTCCTTTATGTAACCCATTTATTGGTAGATTAAATGTTTTTACTAAAATTCTTGGATACTTAATTATGTATTTAACTAAATGTAACCTACATGGCTTTGCGTTTTGTACATTTATGACCATACCTTTAAGTTTTTCTCCAAACATTGTAAGGAAGACAGTAAAGTTGATAGGTCCAGGTGCTTCTTTCACCATGGCTTCCAGCTCTTCACTCTTAACATTAATACGACCTGATTAGAGAAGAAAAAATCAAGTAAACATATTCAACTAGGTACCTTATTTAAGGCTAGGTTCATGTCATGTTCAGCCAAATCTAACATTTAGACATATGCAACTATGTACTTGCCAACCAGTATTCTACTCTGCACTCTGGGACAAATACCCCAAAACAGTTGTCTGCAGATGAATAATTGGTATAGCATTAATCACATTCACAATGAAAGGCTCAGTGAATCAGATATAAATTAAGGAATTCTATATCTAATAGGTAGCACTGCGGAGTCCCAGCTCTTTTAGCATGAGCCTTTTATGAAAGTAACATGTCTGTCATTGTAAAAATATTTTCTTCTGTGATATCCTTGTATTGCAAAACATAGTCAACAGCATGTTCAATACAGTTAAAACAGCTATATTGATATGTATATATGCATATTAGCTAGTGACTGACTATAGACATGTGGACATATACATAGGGAAGTGTTCCTGATGTACAATACCACAAAATGTATATCATAAATATAACTTGAACTGAGCTTTCATTCTTTCATGCAGGAATTTAACAGACTACCTATATAAAAAGTGGTTCAGAATTGTCTGGAATTTAAAGAAAACTGTATATCCATAAAAGCATAAATCCTTACATCCAGCTGGAACAAGGACACTACATAGGCTGAAACGCGTCAGCAGACGCTATATTCATGTTTCATCCGTTTGTACAGTATATATAAGCATTTAGGGCCACATGTATAAAAACTGTCTAGGTCTAAAAATCACTTTGCTGCCCATAGCAACCAATCAGAGCTTCCCTCTCATTTTTCCAGATCACTATATGAAATGTGAGGGGCGCTCTAATTGGTTGCTATGGGCAACAAAGTGAATTTTAGAGCTAGACAGTTTTCATACATGTGGCCTTTAGTTTCAGTACCATCCAGCTGGATCAAAGGATTTATGTCTCTTGTGCGATTCAAGCCAGCAAGAATCCGTGCTGTGGAGTACTTTGAACTGAACCAAGAACCGTGATTTAATTTATGCAGCTACACGTGGATGAGTCTTGCTGGAATATTTTGTATTTAGTTTATCTATAAGGCCATGTTCACACGGCTTAAAATGGGCCGTATTTCGGTCCGTAATTATGCGCCGAAGTGCGCAAATTACGGGCTGAAAACGGCCCATTCATTACGGTAATCCACAGTTCTCATAGAGAACTATGGATTACGTCTCCTCTCCCTGCTCGGCGAATCTGCCGGGCGGGGAGATAGGTGACATGTGAATTACTAGCAGCGTATACGCGCCGCTGGTAATGCAAGTCAATGGGCCGGCGAAGTGCCGGCCCCCCGCTCCCGCCCCTCCACCGGCCACACGCCGTAATTGCGGGGCGTAATTACGTCCCGCAGTTAAGCTGTGTGAACATAGCCAAACAGTCACAGATGTTGTAAAGTGTGTATGTAAAACCACAGATAAACAACAAAAGCCAAAAAATTACATGTCATCCAACATTTAGGGCCACATGTTTGAAAACTGTATAGGTCTAAACTTCACTTTATTGCCCATAGCAACCAATCAGAGCTCACATTTCATTTCATATAGTGCTCTGGAAAAATGAGAGGGGCACTCTGATTGGTTGCTATGGGCAAAAAAGTGAAGTATAGACCTAGACAGTTTTCATACATGTGGCCATTAGCAACCAAAAAAACAGCTAGTTTGCCACCAAAATTAGGGCACTTAGAGAGTCGGAAAATAGTAAACATATACTAGTCAATTTGGTTATAGTTTAGACATACAACTACTGTATTCTTCAGACTTTGATGCACTTTTTTTACCCCCAAAACTTGTTCAGAAAATGGTGGTGCGTCTTATAGTGTGAACGGAGAGCCAGTGCCGTTTCTCAGGCAGGCGGGGTGCGACTCACCCTAAGAGTAGGTGGTGCCACCCCAGAAACATAGGCCAGCAGTCGGCATGTCTCTCCCCGCACCATGTTTTTTTCTCCCCGTACAGCAGTCTCTCTCCCCATACCTAGTCATCTCTCCCCCGTACTGAGGTCGCTCTCCCCTTACTGCAGTCTCTCTCCATGGTACCATGTCCTCTCTCCCTCGTACCTTTTCCTCTCTGACCCCGTACCGAGTCCTCTTTCCCCTGTACTGTTTCCTCTCTACCCCACACTGTGTCTTCTCTCCCCCGTACCGTGTCATCTCTTCCCCATACTGGGGTCTCTCTCCTCTGTACCATGCCCTCTCTGCCCTGTACTGTGTCCTCTCTGGCCCCGTACTGTGTCCTCTCTCCCGAGTACCATGCCCTCTCTCCTCCATACTGTGTCCTCTCTCCCCCGTACCGTGTCCTTTCTCCCCCAAACTGTGTCCTCTCTCCCCATACCGTGTCCTCACTGCCCCTGTAATGTGTCCACTTTCCCCTGTACCGTGTCTTCTCTCCCCTGTACTATGGTCTCTCTTCCCTGTACCATGTCTTCTCTGCCCTGTACTGTGTCCTCTCTGCCCCCGTACCATGTACTCTCTCCTGAATACCATGCCCTCTCTTCCCCATACCATGTGCTCTCTCACCCATACCGTTTCCTATCTATCCCATAAAGTGTCCTCTCTTCCCAAACTGTGGTCTCTTTCCTCCATACCATGTCCTCTCAGCCCCTATACCGTGTACTCTCTGCCAAAGGTACTCTCCAGCACAAAGCTCCTCCCACCTTCTACTGTAGGTCCCTGATGAAGGCTTACTTCGGCCAATATGTTGGACCGTGGGAATATCTTCTTTTCTTCTGTGCATATTGTACGAATGGAGAGCTGACAATCATCTGTACTACATGTTTATGATTAAATAAAATCTATTTTGCTACAGGAGTGCTGTGGATTCTCTACACATTGGATCTGAGCCTAATGGCCTTTCCACTGAGCACCCGAACCTCAAGAATGTGTGCGGCAACATTATATCTATACCAGTGTACTCTCTGCCCTCGTACAGTGTCCTCTTTGCCAATGAACCATGTCCTGTGTCCTCCAAACCGTGTTCTCTCTCCTCCATACAGTGTCCTCTCTGCCCCCATACCGTGTCTTTTCTGCCCCCGTACTCTCCTCAAACTGCGGTCTCTATCCTCTGTACCATGTCCTCTCTGCCCCTGTACCGTGTCCTCTCTGCTTCTTGTCTATTTTAACATTTTTTATTGGCCTATACACCTGTCTACCTACAGGGGGGCTATAACTGCCTTTAGGCGAAGGCACATACATACCTACAGAGGGTCTATACCTTCCTACAGGGAGGCTATACCTACCTACAAGGAGTTATATCTACATACAGGGGGGCTAAACCTACCTACAAGAGGGCTATATCTACCTACAGGTGCCTATATCTACCTACAGGGAAAGCTTTACAACAATTTTTGCTTGAAATTGAGTTTTTCCTATTTTCCTCCTCTAAAACCTAGGTGCATCTTATTGTCCAGTGTGTCTTACAGTCCGAAAAATATGATATAATCCTAACCTTCAACAATGCCCCTAAAGGAACATAACAATACTTGTTATCATTATCATTGTTATTATCATAAATGTATTACAAAACTTGATGGACGTACCCTCTGTGGTTTGACCCGCAATTTTGGAGCTTTAATTTATTTTATGATGGTCTCTGCAGATCCTAATTTTTTTTACAGAACTTCTGGCAGTAGGCATGCCAGGAGTTTGAAGATGTTAAAGGTGTTGTATAATAGTAGAAAAAAATTCTGTAAACTGTGATAATATTCAGAAAGAAAATTATTTGCTAGTCTAGCACTGTTGCTTCAGAAGACAACTCTGTCAAAGTGGTTTTCCCAGGAATAAAAACTCGCTTGCAAGCTAGCTGAAAACTGATCGTATATGAAAATGAGGAGGGTGGTGCTTGAAGCCGTCCTCTCCATTCACTTCTACATGAGCTCCGAATATAGCCAAGTGAGTGAACTCAGCTATATTCAGGAGGTCCCATAGAAGTGAATGGAGAAAAAGGCTGCAAGTGCCGCCCTTCTCATTTTCATGAACAGTCAGTTTGCAGCTAGCTGACAGTGACTTGTGCAGTGGATTTTCATTCATGGGAAAACCCCTTTAAGAAAGACCGGTGGTTGTTCCTAATGTTTTGGTTAATACTTGAGTTCCCTGTGAAATAACAACTCTGGAGTATATTCTCTTATCACTCTGTGTTGTGCTGTTCCATTGCTATTCCTTCTAGAAATTAATTACTGAATCAGTCAGCTGGGCGTTACCATTCCAATTTACAGAGAGGTGTGTCCCTGCCCACACTGAATCTATTAGCATTAATTGGACAATGTCTGGTTGTGCAGAGACATTCATCCAATTAGCAGCACCCAGCTGACAGATTCAGTCATACCTTTCTATAAGGATTAACAGAGGAACAGCACAACACAGAGTTATTAGAGAACAGGAAAAACAAGGATTTACTAAAGCAGACATAAGAAGAACAGCCACAGATTCTCTTAAAGGATTACAACTAGTGTTGATCAAACTGTTCTAGAAATGTTAAGTTCTAGTAAAACTTCTCGAATTTTTAGAACTGGAACAGAACCGAATATCTAACTGTTCGTTTGAGTAAATTCTAGTTCTAGTTCGACACGCCATTTTCAGTTTTGTTTTCAGCGGCTTTCTGCACTTTTGCCGCCATGCAATCACCTTTTTGCACTTTTGGCGGTCATCCAATCAGTGTACAGCACAGAGAAGTGTCAAAAACGTCATCACTGAGGTGTAGGGCTCTCAATGGCTGCTAAAATCACATGACCATGTTATATATATTTCACTGTATTGCCTTGTAAACGCCATTTTCAGCTAACTCTCTGTACTGTACAGACTGCTCTTATTTAGATAGCATTTTCCTCTCCATAGACAGCAATTGTTAGGGAGTTTGGTATTGCTGGCTGCATCTTTCCCACACCCAGAAGCTGTTACTTGGTGACATTTGCAGGCTCATATAATGCCTAACTCTCATATACATGGATATATATTACACAGAGTTCTTGGATTTGCGAAATCATATTCAGTGCCCAAAAGTTTAGTTTTTGCAGTTTTGGGGTTCAGTAATTGTATAACACATCGTCTCCAAAATCTCCTATGTGTCAAAGGGGATTCTGGGCTCCCTCAGGATGCAGGGCCCTGTAGCAGCTGCTACCGCTGCACCTCCTATAGCTGCGCCCCTGCTTGCAAGCTGTCCTCATCTTTTCAGTTTTTTAGTCTCTCAATTTTTTCTGTAAATAGAATTATAACCAAGGCACACCAATAAATAGATGCAAATATTATATAAATGTATTAGTAGTGGGCAGATGGTCATTCCAAAATAGTAATGTAGAGTGAGTTAGTGTCAAAAAACATACTGAACGAGTGCTCTTAACAAATGAGATTCTAATGGACCAAAGGAATCATAGATGTCAATATGGAGTACAACGTCTCGGCAGTATGCCTTTATCAAGTGACATCAATCAGGAGATAAAAGAGGGGGCATGAAGTAATGTAAATAGAGATCAGGGCTCTGTAGGAGCACACATATGGAGAAGAGGAGTGTAGTCTCCCCTGAACGGTGGAGAAAAGGCACTGGCTGGGATAAGAGAGCGTGAACGAGACTTCCGGTGCGTTGCGGGGATTCTATTGGAATCTCATTTGTTAAGAGCACTTGTTCAGTATGTTTTTTTACACTAATTTACTTTACATTACTATTTTGGAATGACCATCTGCCCGCTACTAATAGCAGGAGCGTAGCTATAGGAAGTTCAGCGGTAGCAGCTGCTACGGGGCCTTGCACGTCCACGCTCTCTGACCCCAGCCAGTGCCTTTTCTCCACAGTTCAGGGGAGACTACACTCCATTTCTCACGTAGACCTCTTCTCCATATGTGTGCTTCTACTGAGCCCTGATCTCTATTTACATTACTTCATACCCCCTCTTTTATCTCCTGATTGATGTCACTTGATAAAGGCATACTGCCGAGGCGTTGTACTCCATATTGACATCTATGATTCCTTTATTCTATTAGAATCTCATTTGCTACGAGCACTTGTTCAGTATGTTTTTTGACACCAATTTACTCTACATTACTATTTTGGAATGACCATCTGCCCGCTACTAATAAATTTATATAATATGTGTATCTATTGTTTGGTGTGCTGTGATTATAATTCTATTTACTGGACCTATTTTCCACGTTTGGCACCCACCCTATTCCCCTATAACAAAGGTGTGCGTGACCATTTATCTACTAGATTCTCATTTTTTTTCTGTCACTCTTAGGCTATGTCTCCACTGTATCGGACAAAAAACAGCCCAAAATCTCGTTTTTTTTACATCGCCCACACAATTGTATTGTATGGAAAGACGGCAAGAAAACTAAAAGCGCCAGCATATTATACAACATGTTGTATAATACGCCGGCGCCAGAAGACAAGCAGAGAAAAGACGAGCTGTGGAGACTCCAGCTCATCTTTTCTATTGTCGCCTACGGGGCTGCAGGGACGATCGTATCTTCGGCGCCTTTAAAAAGCTAAAAGCGAAGAAAATACAATCGTAATCCTGTGCAGTGGAGACATAGCCTTAGAGCCAATTTTCTTCACTAAGTTGTTCCACTTATCCAGTTTACTGTTATGGATGGTAATTCCAGCTTCTCCCACCAAAACATCTTCTCCCAGTGACTTTAATGGGGTTCGAGTTCGAATAGAACCTCGAACCGAACACACTAAAGTTCAAGGTTCTAATCGAACTAGAACTTTTTACTGCTCACTCATCTCTAATTACAACTATAATTGAGGTGTAAATGCTGGATAGCTGAACTCTGTAAGCCAAGTCCATTTTTTTAGGTAATTAAAAGATTACTGGGATATGTTGATTGCTGTTATAATTAATATTATCACTTGATATCATGATTAATAAAGTTCATTCAAAGAGGAAATATTTTTGAGGTCTCTGTAAATAAAAATCCTAGCAATGCCAATTAAATTGTCTAAAGGGAAAGGTATACGGAACCTATTTAATACCACATAATCCCTAATTATGTACCTATAGGCAGTCACAAAAAATATTGTCAATACTTAAAATTGTTAGCCAGCAATTATTGCATCTAGTGGACTTCTGTAATTTGGGATGGAGCATGCCATGATTTTTTTCTTGCATATTACTACAGAATCTGTAAGAAAAAAAACTAAGGGACACATGTATGAAAGTGTTTAGTTCTAAAACTCACTCTTTTGCCCATAGTAACCTATGGGCAAAAAAGTGAGTTTTAGACATAAACAGGTTCATACATGTGGCCATTTAAATGTGTTTTCATACAAAATGGAGCTATCTAAAGATTCAGCTATGGATTCCTTATAGTGGATTTGTACTACAGCCATGTTCATAAAACTGAATACATTAATTAATATTGATAAAAATAAACACTATGAAAATCTACAGCTTATAAACTAATCAGATTTATGTGTGCAGATACAAGACTGAATTGCATGTTATGTCTACAAAAAACTTTTATGTTTTTAAGGATGTAATAAAAACAAATTAACATTTAGGAAACTAATGACTATACACCTAGATATGCAGATTATAGATGAGGATAGGTCCCTGGGAAATATATGCATTATATATTAACAGTCATAACAACAATAATGGAAATGAAACACATATTACTTGTCTTTTGTTTTGCACTATTAAATATTTAGCTTCTACTAATTTATATTATCAGGACATAAAATTGTGTTTTTAACTATGAAATGGGGGAATTACTAAGAAAGCACGTCACAAATAGGGGAACACACCCTGTTTCTAAAGTTTCTTCTGTATTTTAGACCCTTTTAACACCTTGATAGTTTTAAAAAGTACTTTATCTGGGAAAGATATGTGCTGATTTTGGTGAATGAACTTGAAGCAAATGCACATTATTTTAAGGGGACACCAAACTGACACTGATATACAAGCTGTAAACTGACTATTTTGCATTGATCAAAGTGTCATATCTTCAGTTTTTCCTATGAAAAGATATAATATAATATTTACAAAAAATGTGAGGAGTGCACTCACTTTTGTGAGATACTGTAAGTTACATACATGAAAAAACTTTGAGATTCTCGGTTCACATATTTTGATCAAATGATGTTTAAGCTGCCCACGACTTTCAACGTGATCTCAAATAGGGCAGTCCTACACTATCTTTTACCTCTCAATAGAGCCACATCCAGGCCTCTCACTGGGTCAACCGACCTCCTTTATCCAGAGAGAAAAAAATAAAAAAAACCAACCTGCAAGCTGCACTTCTTATGACAGCCTGTGAGAGTGGGCAGGTGCAGAAAATCAAAATGGAGGCACCCTTTCCTCCCCATATAGGTTAAAATCAATAGAGCCAGTGGCACCCAGGTTTGCATATGTTTTTTCAGAAGTGTTTTTTGTGCAGAACCATACGTTATATTTGGTGTATATTGATTTTAACCTATATGGGGAGGAAAGGGTGCCTCCATTTTGATTTTCTGCACCTGCCCACTCTCACAGGCTGTCATAAGAAGTGCAGCTTGCAGGTTGGGTTTTTTTTATTTTTTTCTCTCTGGATAAAGGAGGTCGGTTGACCCAGTGAGAGGCCTGGATGTGGCTCTATTGAGAGGTAAAAGATAGTGTAGGACTGCCCTATTTGAGATCACGTTGAAAGTCGTGGGCAGCTTAAACATCTTTTGATCAAAATATGTGAACCGAGAATCTCAAAGTTTTTTCATGTATGATAGATAGCATAAATGCTTCTTTAGGGATTTCCACGTAATGTATTGCCCTTTTTGCAGTAGTGTGCCGCTGGCAGTGGTGTGCGTGTGTACATGTATATATATATATATGTGTGCCGCAGCCCTGCCAGTGGCACCCAGGTTTGCATATGTTTTTTCAGAAGTGTTTTTTGTGCAGAACCATACGTTATATTTGGTGTATATTGATTTTAACCTATATGGGGAGGAAAGGGTGCCTCCATTTTGATTTTCTGCACCTGCCCACTCTCACAGGCTGTCATAAGAAGTGCAGCTTGCAGGTTGGGTTTTTTTATTTTTTTCTCTCTGGATAAAGGAGGTCGGTTGACCCAGTGAGAGGCCTGGATGTGGCTCTATTGAGAGGTAAAAGATAGCATAGGACTGCCCTATTTGAGATCACGTTGAAAGTTGTGGGCAGCTTAAACATCTTTTGATCAAAATATGTGAACCGAGAATCTCAAAGTTTTTTCATGTATGATAGACACTGTAAGTTACATGACACCTATTTTCACGATGGCAACTGTCCCAGTGGAAACTTTCTGTTTCTAACACAGTTGCAGATGACCATGTAAATGTGCAGATTGTCAAAAAGATTTACATGAATTTTAGGGTGTAATCTGCGTCAAAATCCATGACAACTCCAACAGTTAGAAATGGGGCCACCATGTTTAGGAAGTTGCACAAAATTTATAATACCAAATGAGCAATTGTATCTGCAGCATTTTCTAAATGATGCATCCTACATCAGCATTTATAAATCTATCTTCTGTTTAAACCCTAAATGGGGCTTTTATAGATCAGCTAAAAAGAGACAGCACATCTAAAACTTCTTAAAACTTGATCCCCAAGAGGAAATCTCCAAAGCTTTGCAGCACACTTAAATATACATACAGATAAGCAAGATATGTTACATATCCATACAAAGAAATCCTCGTTACGCTCAATAAACTGTATGGGTGTCCACAAATATATACATGTATGTACCCTATGGACAAAAAAATGGATCTTAATGGGTAGGATAAATTTAATCTAATATTGTTTAAAAATATTTCCTATTAGTTGCTGTTCACTTGCAGGATGTTATAGGTTCCCAAATAACTTTATATCTAATGCTTATTATCCTATGGGGCTTCTTATTGTCCATTGTAAATATATATTATTTTTCTATATTGAAAGGCACCGCTAAAACTTGCATGGAAAAACCTATATGAATATACTGTATAATTTGAATAGTTCCTGAATTAATCTACTACACAGTAGTCTCTCACTATATAATGTTAACTGGTTTGGGATTACCATTGTATGTTGAAACCATAACTCTATAGAAATCTGAAATTTTTTTCCATAGCCATAATATCAGTGACCCCCTCCTTCTTGCAATAGCTTCAAGCCGAGATTTATCCAACTTATGATGCCTCCAGGCAGCTGTAGCTGGCAGAGACATGGCAAGATGCTATCATTGTTATTGATGTATTTTATGATTTAGTCAAGCGCTGTGCACTTCTAAAGACACAGCAAACACAAATGTGCTGGATTTAGCCAATCACTGTGTACTGTGTAATCAGCAGTGCATTGTAATTGGTTGGAATAATGGCTCCTCGTAATGTTATGATACTTCATAATGTACCATGAGTTGGATGGTATTTATATTGTATGGGTAAAAGATTGGCATCAATGCCATTAATACAGTCATAATTACAGTTAGTGCCTTGTTAAAAAAAACAGATTCACCTTAGATAAGTTGTAGAGTTTCAAGTTAAACTGGAGAAAACATAATAGAGGATGCCAACAGGCATCATATAGACAAGCTACAATAACACAAGCTACCAGCAGCAACTAGGGCAAATTAGGAACAGTTTCAACGTTGAATAATTGCTAATTACTGTGCATCCATGATAAGGCTTCATGAGTTGGGGCTGTATTCAACTTATGATGACCAATAAGAGACTATTGTAAGTTGGATCACTTGCAACTTGATGCCATTGAAAATCAGGGGACCTTTGTATTACATTGACATAGTTTTTTTTTTTTTTTTTTTGCCTCCTTCCCTGTTTGTACATGCTTGTTACACTAATTCTTTTTTGAGGTTTTAAAAAAAATATTTCAGACAATAAGTAAAAACAGGAAGAATGACTTTTAAATCATTACTTCATTTATTTAAAGAGCTAAAATGTTCTCTACTATTAAAATCTCCAAAAAGAACTAACTGTAGTCCTCAACAATAACTTGCAGTGCTTAAACCAGCCAAATGGTATTTCGACTCTTACATTCTTATAATTTGATATCAGATGTTGACATTGTTGAACAAATTTTATCTAAGTCGCTTTTTAGAACTGTTTCAGACAGATTGGAAGGTTTATGTGCGTGAACTGCTTATACTGAGTCCTGCCAAAGCATCTCTATTGAGTTCAAGCCAGGACTTTGTCTCCATCAGTCCAAATCTTGAATTGCGTTTTCCCTTAGCCATTTTCATATAGATTAGATTTTATGACCTGGACCACTGTCTTTCTAAATAGCCTAAGTAATCTCCAATTTTAGTTTACAGGCAGGATAGTCATTCAATTTAAGAAGTTTCTGGAGCTGTACAGCATTCACGGCTCCATCAGTAATGGCAACTTGACCAAGCCTGGACAAAGCAAGGCATTTCACACCATCACATTGCTGTAAGCATGTTTAACTGCTGTTATCATAGTCTTATTGTGAAATGCTAAAAAGCTTTAAAAAAAAATTGGACTCATCCGTTGATGTTGTTTTATCATACAAGGCATGAGAGTCATCCAGTCTTGTTTTTCAAATGTCATCCTAGCACTGATGTTTAGACTATTTTCGCACAGCATCTTTTGGGACATATTTTTGTATGTATTTCGGACGTAATTTTGCAGAAATACATTTCAAAATATGCCCCAAACAATTACAATACAGTACCCATAAATATCAATGTAAAATACATGGCGTCAATCGACTTTACGATCGTAATTTAGCATGATATATCACTTTTTTTTTGCAGGTGTATAAAGTATAGGAGGCAGAAAACTGCCGCGGATCACTACACGGCGCATTAGCTTGAAATTACATGCATATTACGGCGTGTGAACATACTCTTAGGTACATTGCAGTTGGTTCCAAATTGCTACTCTTTGGTTTATTTAAGCATCATCTTGTGTTCATGACTCATAAATACTGTCTTAGCTGGGACCTGAAGTTATTACCCCATTCTACTGGAAAGTTTTGCAACTTCCTGTTCTCTCTGGACATTTTGGGTAAAATACGCAGGCTGGCCGATACTAGACACCATTAATGCAATGTACTATTGCTGTCTAAAAATTAGACTGTGTAAATTTAGACAGGCTAAGGTCAGTCGCACACAGCTGATTTTCAGCGCAGAAAATTTTATCACTGATTCAGTGTGGAATCCATGCTTGAAATCCACGGTTTGAACTTTGATTTGACACTTTTTTAGAGGCATAGTTGAGCCTCAATAATACTATGTGTCTATTTGGCACAGAATCCACCTCAAGAATTGCCATATCAGCTCAGCGCAGAATTTTTCCAGCACTGAAAAAAATCTGCACCAAGAAAAATTAGCATTGTGTGCAATGCAACACGAATTTTCCATTAGAAACAATGTGAGGCAGATTCCAGTCAGATTTGGATGCTGATTCTGACAGGGTTTCAATACTGAATCCACATCAGAATCAGTGTCTAAATCCGTCACGTGAACATACCATAAGGATGCTCCAGATTTATCACAGTGGCTCATAAATTTGATAAATTTGGCTCTTCTTAAAACTTGTCTAGCTGTTTTAGACTAACTATTAGCTGGTGTACTTTCTACTCCTGAATTCTGGTGAATTTTTGGTAGAGCATGTTGCATCGTAACCATACCCACTTCCCCTTGAAGCCAAGCCCACCTTAGGCCAAGCTATGCCCCTGGGGGCCTAATATATGAAAACTGTTCAGGTCTAAGACATTATTGTTGCCCAGTGCAACCAATCAGAGCTCCTCTTTCATTTTTCAGAGGACTATATGAAATGAAAGGGGAGCTCTAATTGGTTGCTATGGGCAACAAGACAGTATAGACCTAGACAGTTTTCATGTATTAGGCCCTTGGTATTAGAGATGTCGCAAAAAGTGTCTAAAGTCCATAATAAATGTGTCTGTGACACACTCCACCTGCAATTATACATCAGCGTGGTAGAAGGCAACTTACACCTTGAGTATTCTGATCCCACAGTCATACTCTCTACCCTTAACCCCCTACTTCTTGCTAATCCACCAAATACATGTTAGGAAAAAATAGGGGATCGATAGAAGGGCGAATAGTCTTATATTACTCTTACCTGAGTCTGCTGAGTATCTCCTTTGTAAAGGTGGCCTCCCAACTCTCCCCTGATGACAGATGTTGGGTTAAAGAGGATAGGGCAGTTGGACTTTAACATGGCCAATCCTTTACTTTACATGGAAAATAAGCCACCAGATATCTCGTAACAGTTTACTCCACTTTCCACATTTAAAACAAAATATTCTTGGCCAGGTGTACAAATGTATGGGTCAGGTGACATAGCTGTTGATCATCTGAACTGAGGGGTCAGCTTATGACTTGAGAATCAGATTAATTTTACTTTGTGGCAATTAAAACTATTGTTGTGAAGAAACCGAAAACCCTTAAAAAATAAAAGAGTTGTTTTTTTATTGTTGTCTACCTGTGCATGGATCTGTATTTTTAAATTGCCTTTATACATTAGTGCTTGAAAGTTTGTGAATCCTTCAGAATTTTTATATTTCTGCATAAATTTGACTTAAAACTTCACACTAGTTCTAGAAGTAGATAAAAAGAACCAAATCAAATACTGTACAGGAGTCAACAATATTAAACTAGGCCATTTATTTATTCATTCATTCATTCATTCATTCAGGTAAATGGTCCAATATCACATATCTGTAAGTGGCAAAAGTATGTGAACCTTTTTTTTCAGTATCTGGTATCACCCCCCTACACAACAAAAAATGCATCTAAAAGCCTATGGTAATTGTCGGTTAGTCCTGTGCGTTTGGAGGAAATTTTTAATACTATTATGTCGGTGGGTTACTTTTCACAAACTGATTTCAGGTCCTTCCACAGTATGTCTACTTGATTAACATCATGACTTTGACTTGGCCAATTCAAAACTTTAACTTAATTCTTCTGTAACCATTCTTTGGAAGAACGCCATGTGCGCTTAAGGTCATTATCTTGCTGCATTAGTAGTGAATGTACTTACACACTGTAATGTATACAGTAGGTGCTCAGTTAAAAAGGGTTCTAAACAAGAACCTTAAAGTAAATGCTTTGTAGACATCCATGGAACTAAAAACTAAAAAATTAAGCTTGGCATAGAAATAGAAAATGGTTGGCAGTTGTCACTATTGGATATAAACCAACAGGTTGGCCATGTCAGGCTCTAAAATACAGTTTATCACAACCAGAAATTGGAACAAATTTGAGAGTTCACATTTGGTATGATATTTAATGTGGATGATGCCTTTTGTCATTATAGGAACAAGTCCACCAGTACATTCCCTTAAGCTATAGATACTTGTCCAGCTATAGATATGGTCTAGCTGTTGGTGTTGGAGTCGTCCTTTAGTTCATGGAAACATGAGTTCCCAATATTCATAGAGTCTCAGACTTGTCGATATTTGTCATCGTTTTTAGTTCCTCTTGGCTCTTCTGTAGTATGATTGAAGTACTATTTTGTAGGGCAATTGTTTTGGAAGTACACAATGTTTCGGTCCTATTATGGATCTTTCTCAAGTAATTACTGCCTTAGCTCCTTATCATTTACTCCCTCCCAGCAGTGTTTTCTATTCTCCAAACCTAATGTTTCTCATTTGGGTACGTTCACACAGCAATGTGCATTCATTAGTGCAGTTGAAAGTATGCATGGCCAGCACGTGCTTTCAAAGCAAACAGCTCTCTGCTTCCTATTCTTTGTATTTCTCAGCACCTAAGCGGCCAAAAGAAGTGACAGGTCACTTGCTTTAACAGGCGCACAGTACACACCAAGAAATGTGGTCAATAATGATTTTATAGAGCACTCAACCCAAATACCATTTAAAACAAAAAGCTCTATTTTGGTCTCTATCTACAAAATATTGCATCAGTAACCTTCTGTCTTGTCCAAATGGTACAAAATTAATTTTTTTTGGAGAGCAGCGACTTTCTTCTTGCAGTGCTGCCATGCAAACCATTGTAGTCCAGTGTCCTCCTGATGGTGGACTCATTAACATTAAATAATGTGAGACCTCATGGACTATTGTATGCCTTGCTCTTGGCATGATCATTGTTGGTTGAACACTCGTGGTAAGGGTGACAATGATCTTAAATTGCATCCATTTACACACAAATTGTATGATTGTGGATTGCTGGAGTCTAAACTCTTTAGATATTGTTTTAAAACCATTTCCAGACTGATGAACATCAACAACTCTTCTTCTAAGGTCCTCAGAAATATCTTTTATCCTTTAGTCTGATGCAATAAAAAAAATTACATCTAAACTCTTGCCTTTCTCTACCTCTGATACTTAACGGATAAAGCTTCTGAATGCCAGGGCAGACTAACTTCAGTTTGTTGTTGCTGCTGCAAGAATTATATATCTGCATGTAGTCTTATTATCACAGAGTGATCGCTCTATTGTCCTCTGGACATACCTAGATAAAGATGACTAAACTAGACATAAACTAGAGCAATGATAAGAGAAATACGTGAAAGTATAATATTTCACTCCATGGGAAGCAGGGTTCAAGATTTCTTCATACTTATCAGGTCCTGAGGACTTGAGAGACTTATCTCTCTTAAGTCCTCAGTGTGCCTGGAAGAGACCGGCCAACAATTCCGTTCACAAACGGAAGTCGAAAGGACAAACTAGGATATAATGCACATAGGGAAACTTTAAAAATGATATGAAAAACATATTGCTTGTCAGTATGTCAAAAAAAATCTTAACGTTAGTGTCCCTTTAAATAAAAAAGGTCACCCACTCACCTGACTTTCATCCCATTGATTGAAAACACCTGACTCAAATCTCATTTTTAAATTGTCTGCTTATCCCATAGGCTCATATACTTTACCCACTCACAAATATATGATATTGGATCATTTTCTTCAATATATAAATGGTATCCTGATATATTTTACCCATTTGTTTGATTGTGATCTCTTCATCTGCTTTTCGGACCTGTGTGAAAATCTAATGTAGTTTTAGTTCAAATTTATGCAGAAATATAGAAAATTATGAAGGGTTCACAAACTTTCAAACACAAAAAAAAGAAAAAAAGGTTAAAAACATCTCTTTGGAGCTTTGTTTAATACAGATCTCCTAATTTGTTTGCATAAATATAATAATAATACACTGAACTCAATCACAAAGTATACAGTAAGATACTAAGCTCCAACCTTAGTGGAGGCAGTATACAGTCAGCATGTTATTTTTTTATCCCCTTACTGACATTTAGGGCGACATGTATGAATTCTGGTGCTGATAGACCAGTTCTAAATCACTTTAAGGTAGTGTATGACCCTGTTCTTCTGCAGTTCACAGATATACTGTAGGAGCAGTCTAGTGCCAATATGACAAATCTGGCTCAGGCAGACCACCTTTAACTTGGTCTGGCTGTTCTAACTGTTCACGCCAAAGTTTTGACTTCAAAGAATCATAAATGTATCTACTTCCATGAATGTGGTGCAACACGCTCCCAGAACACCCCAAAACTTTGGCGCGCTAAAAAGTGTCTTTGGCGCGGTACTGAGGCACGTATCATGCCAAGTTTGGAGTACACCTGTTCTATAGAACTGGTCTACTACAGATTTTTGACTTCTGGTGCAGCCCCATTTATACATGTCGCCCTTAATATATGTGTGCCACAGAATGCTGGTAAGGGAGTGTAGAGTGGGCTCACTTGCTCCATATGCAGCGGGTGCCAGCTGATAATTACAGCTGACACCCGCCGATAACAGCAGGGATCAAAACCGGCTACAATGTCACAGTGAACCCCTTCAAAAATGGTGCAAGTATGTGTTATGCAAATTTCACTCCTCTTATAATTTTTGGGGGATTTCCCAGTATATTATATGGTACAGACAATGGCACCATTAAAAAGTACATCTTATCCCACAACCAAACGAGCTCTCATATGACTTATGTAGATGGAAAAATAAAAAAGTCATGGCTCTTGGTATGCAGGGAGCAAAAAACTAACATGCCAAGAAATTATAACCACCTGTCATTGATGGGTAAACCCCTTAATGACCGCCCGCCGACTTACGACGTCAGGCAGTGCAGGTCGTTCATCTGCAGCAATGTCTATCCTGTTCCCAGTGCTCCTGCAAGCGCCGGGGAGAGCAGGGAAAAACCTCCGCTTCCCGGCACATAACCCTTTAATTACAGCGGTTTGTGACCGAAGCGTAATCAAAGGGCTTTCCCTTGCTCTGTTGGGTGATCAGAACTCCCGATGACCTGACAGAGCCCGAGGAATGGCTGCACAGGCAGCCCTGGGGACCTAGAGTAGCCACAGAGCCATCTGTGTAAGAAGTCAGCAATCAGGGCAGACTGTGTGCTACCCTGATCGCTGTCTGTATCAAGCTGACACAGATTGTAATGTATTAGTATATATGAATATGCTAATACATTATTAAGTGTAAAAAAAAATGTAAAACAGTTATCCCTTCATGGGATTTTAAAAAAAAAGTAAAAAAGATTTTTTAAAAAAGTAGAAAAAAATAAAATAAAATAAATAATAAAATAAAAATAAATATTTAATAAAAAATAATTGTGCTTACATTACACACACACAAAAAAAACTACACAAATTAGGTATCCACATTACCGTAAGAGCCTGTAAAATTAATCTAATAAGTTCTTAAGTGTAAAATGTGAATGGTGTAAAAAAATTAATAAATTTGAAAAAAATTCTGCAATAATTTATAAGTGAACTTAAACTATTCCCCCAAAAGGTCCAACTTGTTCCGAATAAAACAAGGCCTCCTACAACTGTGTCATTGAAAAAATGAAAAAGTCACTACTGTTGAAACTCAATGAGGCAAAAACGAAAAAATTGTGCTGGATATTATGTATGTGTGTTCTGATTTGGAGGTCTAGGTCAGAAAAACAAAACTTTAACAGCTATGATGATATGTTAATAAAATTAATCAGCAAATAAGTTTGTACGTAAAAAGTTGGTGATTCATTTAAAATTATGTTATACAGAGGCATGACTAAAGGGGTGAGTCAGCCACATAGTTTGACAACTAATTCCCAGACACCAGTTGTCCAGGCTTTGCCATGTCCCTGCTTTTTATCATGTAAGTTATGTACAGTGGGTACGGAAAGTATTCAGACTCCTTTAAATTTTTCACTCTTTGCTTCATTGCAGCCATTTGGTAAGATCCAGATGTTTTTGAAAATTTGTTAAACAAGGAAAACAAGGAAAACTGAAATATCACTTGGTCTTAACTATTCAGACCCTTTGCTCAGTATTGAGTAGAAGCACCTTTTGAAGTAGTACAGCCATGAGTCTTCTTGGCAATGATGCAACAAGTTTTTCACACCTGGGTTTGGGGATCCTCTGCCATTCTTCCTTGCAGATCCTCTCCAGTTCCCTCAGGTTGGATGGTGAACGTTGGTGGACAGCCATTTTCAAGTCTCTCCAGAGATGCTCAGTTGGGTTTAGGTCAGGGCTCTGGCTGAGCCAGTCAAGAATGGCCACAGAGTTGTTCTGAAGCCACTGCTTTGTTATTTTAGCTGTGTATTTAGGATCATTGTCTTGTTCAAAGATGAACCTTCGTCCCAGTCTGAGACCCAGAGCGCTCTGGAATAGGTTTTCGTCCTGGGTGAAAAACACACCCATAGCATGATGCTGCCATCACCATGTTTCATTGTTGGAATTGTATTGGGCAGGTGATGAGCAGTGCCTGGTTTTCTCCACACATACTGCTTACACCCAAAAAATCAATCTTTGTCTCATAAGACCAGAGAATCTTATTTCTTATAGTCTGGGAGTCCTTCATGTTTTTTTTTTTTGCAAACTGTATGCAGGCTTTCATAAGTCTTGCACTGAGGAGAGGCTTCCGTCAGCACACTCTGCCATAAAGCCCCGACTGCTGGAGGGCTATAGTGATAGTTGACTTTGTGGAACTTTCTCCCATCTCCCTACTGCATCTCTGGAGATGAGCCAAAGTGATCTTGGGGTTCTTCTTTACCTCTCTCACCAAGGCTCTTTTCCCACGATTGTTTAGTTTGGCTGGACGATCAGGTCAAGGAAGAGTTGTGGTCGTCTCAAACTTCTTCTATTTAAGGATTATGGAGGCCACTGTGCTCTTAGGAACCTTGAGTGCTGCAGAAATTCTTTTGTAACCTTGGTCAGATCTGTGCTTTGCCACAATTCTGTCTCTGAGCTCCTTGGGCCGTTCGTTAGACCTCATGTGCTCTGACATGCACTGTGAGCTGTGAGGTCTTATATAGACAGGGGAGTGCTTTTCCTAATCAAGTCCAAACAGTTTAATTAAACACAGCTGGACTCCAAAGCAACAGTAGAACAATCTGAAGGAGGATCAGAAGGAAATGGACAGCATGTGAGTGTCACAGCAAACGGTCTGAATACTTATGACGATATAATGTTTTAGTTTTTCTTGTTTAATAAATTTGCAAAAATATCTACATTTCAGTTTTTTATTCTTTCAAGATGTGGTGCAGAGTGTACATTAATGAGCAAAAAAATGAACTTTTGGATCTTACCAAATGGCTGCAATGAAACAAAGAGTGAAAAATTTAAAGGAATCTGAATACTTTCCGTACCCACTGTATAACATTTTATGTACCTTGGATATTATACTGTAAACTCGGTTCTGTCCTGCTAGTGCAATCCTTCCAGATATGCAATTATATATCATATAGAAGCTAACCACAAAACAGAACCAAAAACAACTCTAAAAAATTACAAAAAAGATATAGTTTTATTACATTGTTTTAATATTTTAGCACAGTTAATGGGTAAAAATGTCTTTATTGTGTTATGTTCGACATTGTGTGATGCCTGTTCTTGAACGCCGACATTTACCAAGAATTTAGTATTTGTCTGCTTGTAAATCTGTCTGCAGTCAGATGCTGACATAAAATAGGTATAAGCCAAGGACTGCATTTAGTCAGTGCACGTATCTACATGAAATTCACACTAAACTATCTAATGGGTTTTTAAAGAATGGGAATATAGCTAGGAATTAAACTCTGCTCTTTACAATTGTATATGAAAGCCCTTGTCACTTTACAGGCTGATGTATAGGAGGAAGACTGACACATGGTGAATCTGGGGGTGGGGGTAGGGCATCGATAGTAATGTCATGTTCTGTTGAGCATTTATGGTGCATTACTTTAGAGAAAGTCTAGAAGGTTCATGTTGAAATGATCCACAGCCAGCTTTAATTAGTTGTATTACCTACGCAGGAAATAGTGATCAGAAATATTTAGAAATCAGTTATAGAACTATATTGGTACGGACATAGGAGAAACTCATGTTCTTCTTGATGGATGTCAGATTAACCTCTTTACGTCAGGGAAAGACTAAAGCAAAATTATCGTGAAAATAATAAAAGTCCTTTTATAAGGGCAGATGACCTGCCCGTAACGAGCACTGACTGATGATGTAGGAAGCTGATCGGCACTCATTTACTTCACTTTCCCTTGACAATTATTGGGATCGTTTTTGGGATCGTTCACACAAACCCTTTCCTTCATAAATATATGTTTTATCTTACCAGTGTAATCTCTGTTAACACGGGGATATGTCCTGCTGACAAATAATGATTTTCTTGTCTACATAAAAGATGCAATCAACCAACAAACAAGCTTTGATCTTCTGTTGGCTGATCACTGAGCTGTTTACAGTATGACTGTTTTTCCAGCCAAGGGTTTTTTTTTTTCAGCAATTTGTGCTCTTCTGTGTAATCAGGGCCTTGGCTGGCTATTACTACTTTTAGTAGATACTAACCCCTGCGTACCAGAAACACCTCACATGACTTGTCATTTTGGAGATACTCCGATCTTTCAAAGGGGTTGCCCACCTCATAATAAAATCAAACAAGGAGTTCCTGGGGCTCCAGAAAAACAAACGAAAAAAACTATTCCCCTTTTTCCAATTTCCAGTTCCAAAAAGGCTGCGGTACTCACGTGCCCTTAAGGCTATGTCTATATGGCATTGGACAAAAAATTCACTGAAAAACAAATCCTAAAAACGTTCATAAATTTTTGTCCACTGCCTCTCAAAAGCTGCTGAAAAAACATCAGTTTTTTGCTGCGTTTTGAGTTTTCTGGCACAGTTTTTTTTGCAGAAATGCACAGCATTATATTTGCTGTGGATTTCTACAAAAATTGTGCCAAAAAACATCTGGTGCTTTACATAGACTTCAATAGTAAATGTTCTGACCTGCTCTGTTGTTTTTTGCAGCATGTTTTAAAAAAGCCATCAGCAGCAAAAACGAGCAGAAAAAACCATTCTGTTAGAGATTACAGAACATTTTTTACTATTAAAGTCTATGGGACCTGTTTTCAGTAGTTTTTTCAGCGGTTTTAGTAAGAGCAAAATGCTGAAAATATGGCTGAACATGTGTGGAGTGGAGACATAGCCTAACTTACATAATTGTTTGGAGCTGTTCGCTTAATGGTAATGTCAATTCACTGGACGGTAATGTAAATTAGTGGCACGTGACCGATGCAGCCAATTAGTGGCTACAACAGTGATGTCCCAGTTCAGAAGTTTAAGGGCTATGTTCACACGCTTAAATGGGCATATTTCGGATCCGTAATTACGCAGCTGAAGGCGCCAATTAGGGCCAGAAAACGGCTCAATCTTACGGTATTCACAGTTCTCATGAGAACTATGATTACGTCTCCTCTCCCCCCCGGCAAAGCCGCCGGGCGGGGAAAATAATTGACATGTGAATTACTAGCGGCGTATACGCGCCGCTGGAATTCAAGTCTTTTGGGCCGGCGAAGTGCCGGCCCCTTCATGCCCCCTCCCCCGCGCCCGCCCCGCCGCCCCGCCCCCGTCACACGGCGTAATTCGGGGCGTAATTACGCCTGCAAAATACACCGTGTGAACATAGCCTAAGGGTATGTTCACACGATGTCACACGATCGTATTGTATGAGCGGGGAGAGGAGGCATAATCCATAGTTCTCTATGAGAGCTATGGATTACTGTAATTTCGACGCGCATCTCGCCAGTATTAGAGCGCAAATACATGGCGAAATGCGTGCCGAAATTATGTGAACATACCCTAAGAATGAAAACAGAAGACTGGAGGAAGGTGAGTGTAAGTTATTTTTATTTTACTGCCACTCCATGAGCGGCTCGTTAGCTTTTGTTACAAGGTGTATCACCCTTTTAAATCATAGAGAGTTTTCGGCTGCAGATTATAATAGTATTAAAGAATTTTATCTGTGCCTACAGGACTTTAGAGTACAAGGCTATGATACCGAGCTCCCTGGCATCAGTATAGCCATAGCACCTACTCTGAGGCCCAGAGGCTGAAAGGACCCATTCACATGCATAAACATTGCTCTTTTGTGTAGGAAATGAATGATATGTGGGTTCTCTGGTTTATGGCACTATTACCTTTACCTTTCGTTATTGCTACTTATGATGCTGTTTCAGTTCCCTGTCATTAGGTAGTGGGGCTCATCTCATTTTGCTATGGAGCACCATGAACACTGGTTATACCCTGGATTGACTAACAGACAAATTGAGGGCTTATAGCTGGTGGTATCTACAGCATCATTGCAAATGTATATGTCAACTTTAGCATTAGTGGTTGGGTTTAATAGAAAAGTGTTTGAGAAACAGAATATATTACTTTGCTGTTTTTTAGACTTTGTGAAATTTATGAGGTTTTGCTATGAAGCAAAATCCCCTTTGGAGGCCCCCATTATGAATCGATCTCAATGAATGAAGAGTGGGACGCATTTGTGCAATTCTCCTGGCTCTTTTCTATGGCAGCTCCGAACATAGCTAAGTGAGTGTCTTCAGCTATATTCCGAACTCCCATAGACATGAATGGGGGAGAGCTAAGCAAGCATGACCTTCTCCCCATTCACTGAGGATCGCTACGAGCCGGCCCCCACTTTAATTGTATCGTCCAGATGCATATTAGACATCCATTATTTAATGCTAATTATATACATCGGTCACTCCTCTAAGATAAATATTTTAATTTTGAAGTGTAAATGCATCTTGCTTGGGAAAATGACTTGGAATTCAACAAGTTCTTTGTCAAGATTATTGCTCAGCTTCTAGAGAACATTACCGATGACTAACTCAAACAATTAAGGCTTTGCTGCATTTTGTATGAGAGCAACCTTATATCGTATATACATATATATTCAATGTGGTGTTGACACAGTGATTCTGTATATATATAGTGACAAACATGCAAAGAATATAACTAATATGGAATTATATTTTAGTAAAATGTAACAAGTAAATCTGCGCTTCACTAAACACGTAGTGGTTCTAGACCCATAAACAAGAGGATCACATTAAATCAGTTTGGCAGACTTCCCTTTTGGCTCACTGACTTTGACATATCTCCTTTGACTCACGCAGCTTCAGTTTAAGTATAATCATTTCCTACATACTTGAGCATGTGAATTTGATTTAGATATCACTTTTCTTTTACCCAGAGCAGCAAATGTGTCTCTCAGGTCTCCTTTATCAATGAAGCCATCTCTGTTCTGGTCCATAATGGTGAAGGCCTAGTGACAAGGAAACAGCACAGCATTAGTAAGACCCGCAGTATCTCCCATCCTCTCTGATCCTCGCTTACAGCCTGTGACACATTTCACTTTCAGTTAAAAATAAGCAACAAACAAAGCCTCTGTGAATTACGCACGTTTAGTATGCTAATGAATCCTGACAAGGGGCTTAATTAAAATACAATTAACCCACCCCAAGTTCCTTGAACTAAATTAATACTAGGCACAATATGCTGCTGGATAGGTTCCAATATACGATTAGATACAGCCAGCATTAACTCTCTACTGGAGTTGAATAGACAACAATACCCAAAGCTATAATGACACAGTACACTAAATGCACATCACAAAATGATTTCCCTGATTAACCCAACGGTTTATGCACAGAATCCAGGAACACATCTGCAGACTACACCCATATTTGATCTTGCTACAAACTATAAAATTGTTGCTTTAATCTGAGAAATAATTTTCTCTAGTGTAACATGCCATTATAGCTTTAAATAATCTGGCCTCCTCAACCCCAAAGTTAATGCTGGCTGTATCCAATTCTATACTGGAATGTATCCAGCATGCACTCAAATGAGCCAAAAATTCCACCATTCAGAAGATGTAGTAAAACACTCTGTAATAATAAGGTTTTTTTTTTCTTTTTAATATAGTATTATGTCTCTTTTCACATGAGCATATTTTTACCAGTTTTATATCCATACTTAGAAGTGCATAGAACCTAATGTTACTCTAGTCACTGGTGTATTAAATATTTTTGTATTTTATAACATGCAGCACAGGCTGCTTTTTTGTGAATGGAAAATTCCCAATAAAATCTATGGAGAATGATCAAATTACTGATCTATCTGTATATTTTCTGTATGTCTTCTGTATTACATCAATAGTTTATCAGTATTATCAGTAATGCATCTATTTTTTGAAGATGTTGTCTGATGTATTTTTTCTTCTAGGGGCTCAGACAAGGCTGCTTTGTCCACAGTCATAAAAGGGCTGCATCATCCTCTGCTATACCTAATCATGACTTTGGGTTTTTATATGGAGATATGGACAACATGCTAGGGCCATTACAAATGGTAAGGTAGCTGCACATGTGCAGCTCTCTATATTCACTTCTAGAGGTATTCCAGATATAGACAAATTTCAGATTTATGTTGTTCATGTTTACAAAAAACCCAATGTAAAATGGCATTAAAGGGGTTTTCTCAGACAGTTTAATAGCTTTTCACTCACTCTGTCTCATGAGGCTGTGGGTGGGTCTATAGCAGTGATTAGCATATTTAGCTTCTCTGTAACTAGCTGAGACATTACAAAGATATAAGTGCAGGAGATTTCATTTTCAGTAAACAAAGCTCTGAGGAGTGAAAACAACTGCTTAAACAAAAGCTAATCTGGTTTCAGAAAAATAGTCTGAGTGAGCTCTGAACATGGTAGCATCACTCCCTGCTCTCTAATCAGGAAGGGAGATATGGACTGTAACATAGAGACATGAGTGTACTCAGAGCAGATAACATTTCTCTTTATCATTTATCTCCTGACCAAGGTAAAATCAAAAGAAAGTAT
The DNA here is from genome assembly GCA_025379985.1 of Phyllomedusa bahiana. Taxonomy (NCBI): domain Eukaryota; kingdom Metazoa; phylum Chordata; class Amphibia; order Anura; family Hylidae; genus Phyllomedusa; species Phyllomedusa bahiana. The sequence goes on from JAODAL010005273.1 coordinate 88,448, forward strand.
TTAGAAAAAGTCTTCAATTAACCTGTCCCTACATGTTGAAAGCTAATCTCTGCAGTGAGAAAACCCCTTTAAAGCAACCTGTCAGGTGATTTTCACTATTCTATCTGAGAGAAGAATATGAGCGGAGTAAATTTTAAAAGAGAAAAGAAAAGTCCTGATTATCCTGCTTATCCAGCCTACAGACAGTGATTGCAGTTTTGCTTTGTACATACACTAATATGGGGAACGCTGTCAATCATTGCCTTCAACGCATATGTGAACCAAGCCTTACAAAGGAGTACAGAACATGTAGTATTGCACTGTACTGTAGAGAGGTGCTAATAGTCAGTGCATATGCTTCACTAATATGACAGTTTTACAAGTGAAATGCCTCTTCAGATTGTCCTCCATAAAGTCACATGTGCTGCAGATCTGGACAGTTTGTGATATTGTATGTTAAGTTTAATTTTTAAGTTATAATGTCCTAAGAAGGACCATGGCATGTCGAAAATATTTTTTTTCTGAGGCTTTTGTTATTTGAGAAACCACTGTATAATCTGCTCAGCTTTATCTGCTCTATAACATGATGCTGATAGGCTGAAAACATGTTTATTCTAACAGGTTCTCTTTATATGTTTATCAGAAAGATATCAATAAGTTAATTGTCTTCTCATGAAATTGTCCCCATTATGTGAGCATTTCCTTGGAAAATTCAACGGTGAGAACATATGAGTGGTGACAATCTATAGTGAGATAAAAAATATGTTTGCACTTTAGAAATAGGAAATATATGTATGTTAGATTTTATAACAGCAATTACAAATATTGATCATTGATAACCATCAGACATAATTAAAACAGTGCATTAATGGTTTAAAATTCTAGATTATAGAAATAATTATCATATTTTATGAATGTCACAGTTACCTCTTTAAATTCCTGGATCTGGGCTCTGATCAAACATGGAGAAGACATTGGAACCGCCTCCTTCAGCTCTCTTTTTCGCTTTCTTAGGAGACTTAAAGAAAAACAAAAAAAAAACTGTCAAATGAAATGTAAAGTTATTGCGAGTACTGATGAATACAATTACCTGTATTCAATTATGTTCTGTAAATTCTCTTTGTTGATTTTATCTATATTTTAATAATTTGATTCAATAAATAATAATAATCTTTATTTATATAGCACCAACAAATTCCGCAGCACTTTACAATGTAGAGGGTATAATTAGAGACAAAAATACAAACATTACACCATAAGAGCTACTTACAGATGAGAAACAAGGTGTGAGGGCCCTGCTCGCGAGAGCTTACAATCTATAAGGGTGCCTGGGGAGACGAAGGCCGAGAAGTGCTAAGTTTACAATGGTCCAGCCATGTTTCATAAATATAGGGTGATTTACATACAAATTAGGTGAACCTGCCTCCCTGACAGTACATCTATATACAGTATACAGATAAGTGAATGTGAGTGCCCTAGAGTACAGAGTGACAGATGTGTGTTATAGAAGGTGGGGGTTAGCAATTAGGGATCTTGGTAGGCCTGCCTAAGAAGATGTATTCACAGAGCCCTCTTAAAACTTCTAAGGATAGGATTATGCCTGATGGTACGTGGTAGCATGTTCCAGAGAACTGGTGCAGCACGTGTGAAATCTTGAAGACGGGCATGGGAGGTTCGGATGATTGTGGTCTGTAGTTTGATATCAGCAGCAGAGCGGAGAGAGCGGGTAGGATGGTAGACAGAGATGAGGGAGGAGATGTAGGGAGGAGCAGCTCTGTGGAGAGCTTTATTGGTGAGTGTGATAAGTAAATGTTGTATCCTGTACTGAATGGGTAACCATTGCAGTGACTGACACAGGGTAGAGACATCAGTATAGCGGCTGGAAAGAGCCCAGCTGCTGCATTCAGGACAGATTGGAGAGGGGAGAGTTTGCAAACCGATAAGCAAGGAGTTACAGTGGTCAGGACAAAAAAAGAATAAGAGCCACAATGAGAGTTTGAGTTGTTTCCACAGTGAGAAACGGATGGATTCTGGAGATGTTCTTGATGTGCAGGTGACAAGAGCGGGAAACAGGGACAGGTTAGAATCTAGTATAACCCCAAGACAGAGGGCCTGCTGCCTAGGAGTCATGGTGGTACCGCACAAAAAGAAATAGCAGGGTGGGGTTGGTTAGTACATGGCGGAAAGACAAGAAGTTCAGTTTTAGTGAGGTTTAGTTTAAGATAGTGAGAGGACATGACATCAGAGACAGCGGACAGATAGTCACTGGTGTTTTGTATCAGGGTAGGAGTGATGTCTCGGGAAGAGGTGTATAGTTGAGTGTCATCAGCATAGAGATGGTACTGAAAGCCAAATCTGCTGATGGTTTGGCCAATGGGAGCTGTATAGATTCAAAAGAGGAGAGAACCAAGAACGGATTCCTGAGGAACCCCAACAGCAAGAGAGAGAGGAGAAGAATAGAATCTGCAAATGAGACACTGAAGGAGCGGTCAGAGAGGTAGGATGAGAACCAAGACAGAGCGGTGTCTTGGATGCCAATGGGGCTGAGCATGCTGAGGAGATGATGGTGATCAACAGTGTAAAACGCTGCAGAGAGATGCAGAAGAAGCAACAACGAGTAGCTGCCCTGAGATTTAGCCATGAGGAGGTCATTAGAGACTTTAGCTCACATATCTCACATATTTATTGATAGCTAGTCTATTTCCTTGTTGGTATTTGTATTTTGAGTTAACCCTATTTGTTGATGTGATGTTGTGTCTCAAAAAACTCCCATATATACACACAGTGGCGATATTCGCTAGAGTGACACTGAAAGCCATGGATGAATGCTATACCAAAAAATTTACTTAATATTTTTAAAGCAGTAGAGAGAGGGCATAGCAATGAGGTTTAAGCTCCCTTTACAGCTTGTTTATTCCCTTGTTGGTAATTGTATTTTGAGGTGACAATATTTGTTGATGTGATTTTGTGTCTCAGAAAACTGTTTTGCATTACTGTATAGGCACACATCAACCTTGTTGATTTTCTGGATGCAATGACTCTCTATTCTGGATAATTATAGTACACTTCATGATTTTATGCAGATTTTAATACTTTTGTTAAATAAAGAAATATCCTACAAATTTATTGATAGCTAGTTTATTATCTTGTTGGTAATGAATTTTGAGTTAACCCTACTTTACAGGCACAGTTGGACGCTGAAAGCTATGCCAGAAATGTGCTTACCAACAGTTGAGAGAGAACAAAGCACTAAGGTTTCACAGGTCAACTCCCTTTGATTTCATCAAGACCATGAAAAAAGCATGAACCGTTGTTCATATACTGATAGTGCTCAGGTAGGTAATATCTGATTGAAATGTTCTTCTTGGTCCCTCCAGTCATAGTAAACTGGTTGGCATTACAACCCAGAGGACAAGTCAGAAAACTTGATCAAGAAAAAGATTTTGGACTTTTAGATTTCTCATTTAAACCAGATAATTCTCAGCTGCAATATGTTGTTTCTCCATCAATTTGCTTATTTCAAAGTAAAAAATGACTTGATAGTTTCCCACAAATCCATACTCCGGGCAAGTTTTACAAGTTCACAGATGAACCATTAAAATTCCAAATGCAACCTCTTTTACACCCTTGTACTTTTACCGCTATATGCTCAGATAATAACCCCACCATGTATTTCAAGTCATGTGCGGAACACACACGATCTGTGATTTCAGCTGTCTCTCCTAATACTTTGTATCAACAACTTTTTTCTTAATAAAGAATCAATTACAAGGCAATGCAGAGTTCACCATCCATTTAGGTTGTGCGGCAGATCCTGAAAGAATTGTATTTTAAGTGTAAATGGAGGCGCCTTTCATAACCAGTACTACAGTAGGAGAGCTGCACATTATTTGATTCGCAGGTTAAGGCTGCTAAATCACTCATGCTTATTAAACAACATAAATTAAGATAACACATAAACCAGTGATAGATCTGGGTGTGACCTCACATTCTCATGCAAGCAAGAGCCTAGAAGTCTCCCCATGGTACTCCTAATCTCTTGACGAGAAAATCATTGATGGTGGTTTGAGTTTTATAGGATATTGTTCTGCTGAACTATGTAATGACTTCTATTTTATAATTGCTTAGCGTCTTCGGGAGGAGTTCTGACTTGACATATGTTTATGTGTAAAATAATTATGATGACTTCAATGTGAAGGATACAATGTTAAAAAACCTAGCTCTTATCATATAATTAAAGGGACATTATTATGACACAAATAGGCATATGTTTTATGTTACATAGTTACATAGCCTGTAAGGCCAAAAAAGACAGATGTCCATCCAGTTTAGCCTATTGTGCTATAGTGATGATATAGAGGAAGGCAAAGACCTCCATGAGGTAGAAGCCGATTTTCTTCATTTTAGGGAAAAAAATCTTTCCCGACTCCAATCTGGCAATCAGAATAAACCCCTGGATCAATGACCCTTCTCCAGAATCCCAGTCACTATAACTTGTTATAATATTACACCCTAGAAATGCATCCAGACCCTTTTTTAACTGTTAGTGAATTCACCATGACAAGTTCCTTTGGCAGAGAGTTCCACAGTCTCACTGCTCTTACAGTAAAGAATCACCTTTTGTGTTTATACAGAAGCTTTCTCTTTTCAAGACGTAGAGGATATATTTAAACATATTTATTATATCCCCCTAAAGCCGTCTTTCCTCTTAACTAAATAACCCTAATTTTGTTTATCTGTCTGGGTATTGCAGTCCACCCTGTCCTTTAATTATTTTTGTTGTTAGCCTTTGAACCTGTTCAAGCTCTACAATGTCTTTCTTGTGCACTGGTACCCAAAACTGTACACAATATTCCATGTATGGGCTGACCAGATTTGTACACTGGCTGCTGCAATTAAGTTTACTGTCCACCAGGATTCCCAAGTCCTTCTCCATGTCACTTTTAGGCCATGTTCACACGGCTTAAAATGGGCCGTATTTCGGTCCGTAATTACGCGCCGAAGTGCGCCAATTACGGGCCGAAAACGGCCCATTCATTACGGTAATTCACAGTTCTCATAGAGAACTATGGATTACGTCTCCTCTCCCCGCCCGGCGAAGCCGCGGGCGGGGAATAATGACATGTGAATTACTTGCGGCTATACGCGCCGCTGGCAATTCAAGTCTATGGGCCTGCGAAGTGCCGGCCCCCTGCTCAGTCCCCCGCTCCCGCCCCCGGTCACACGGCGTAATTGCGGGGCGTAATTACGCCCTGCAAATACACCGTGTGAACATGGCCTTACTCAGCGTTTTTCCATTTAACAAGTAATCAGAAAATACATTTTTTATTCCCATGTGCATAACATTGCATGTATCTATGTTAAACCTCACCTGTCATTTCTCATTTGTCATTTCTGTTCAGGCTTCCAACTTATCCAGTTCTCTTTGAAATAAAAAAAAGTATCCTCTAATGTGTTAATTTATTTACAGAGCTTAGTATTGTTTGCAAAGATTGATATTATACTGTGCAATCGATGTGTAAGGTCATTAATGAAAATATTGAAGAGGATAGGGCCCAATACTGAACGATGTGGTACCTCGCTAGTAACAGGGATCCAGGCTGAGTATGTACCATTAATTACCATCCTTTGTTTTCTATCACTGAGCCAGTTACTTACCCACTTGCAAACATTTTCCCTCACTCCAAGCATTCTCATTTTACTTACCAACCTTTTATGTGGCACAGAATCAAATGCTTTAGAAAAATATAGATATACAACATCCAATGCCTAACCCTGATCCAGACTAGAACTAACCTCCTTATAGAAGCTGATAGATTAGTTTGATATGAACGATCCTTCATAAACCCATGCTGGAACAGAGTTATACATTTATTTTAAGTGAGATACTATAGTATAGCATCTCTTAGGTAACCTTCAAACATTTTACTTACAACAGAGTTTAAACCTACCGGCCTTTAGTTTCCAGGATCACTTCTTGACCCCTTTTTAAATATTGGCAGCACATTTGCCATGCATCAATCCTTTGGGACATACCCCACTACTATACAGTCCATAAATATTAAAAAGGGGCCTATCTATGACAATCTTTAAAGGGGTTTTCTCGCTACAAAGGTCATATCTGTAATGATGGGGACATTAAAAATAAGCACTTTTGCAATTGATTATTATTACCTAAATCATTTAGTATAGCAGCTGTGAACTAATCTGTGTGTTCTCCTAAAACTGCAGCCTCTGGTTGGATCACACCCCCTTTGCTGTGATTGGCTGCCTGATATTTAGTTCAGGCCTGTTGGGACATGCACCCTATTCGGGACATGCCCCTGTGCTGTGATTGTCTGCCTGCATTCTCTGTACTTACACCCCTCTAAGCTGTGTGAAACTGAAAGTAAAACAACTTTCTGTGCTGACTGCTGTCTCTTTCAGTGTAATAAAGTGATAGCTCTATGTGAATCTCTAGCTGTTAGATTCACTCTTTCCCCCCATATAACAAAGCCTTATACACTGCTCCCCCTCTACCTCCTGTCTGATAACAGACGGGAGAGCAGAGTGCATTTCTGCCATTTGTTTCATCATTTCAAGCTGTAAGTATAACTGTTTACACCAATACAGATGTTCTAGTTACAAGGAGCTTGTGGGGGGAGGTGACAGCTCTCCAGGCATGAGAACTGACCATTGTGGGAGGTCTGCAACGCTGTGACTACCTCTCCCTTCCACTGCTCACACAGAATGATGATGTCACCAGTCTTCAGTGAGGGAAGACACACCTACTGGAAGGAGAGACCTGACTACTGGGAGGATTTGAAGCTGTAATCTAGAGAGAAACAGCTGAGGTCTGCAAAAGCCTGTACTGAGAAAACCCCTTTAATTTTCTTTGGGCACAGGGGTGTATACCATCAGGATCTGGTGATTTGTCTATTTTAATCTTCCTAAGGTGGAGCTGCAGTTCTTCCTGGGAAAAATTTAAGATGGAGTTTACCTCATCCCTCTTTCCATCAACAGGAAGGTCATTTTCCTCAATAAATAGGGGGCGAGAAAAAATTGTTTTTCAAAATTCAAAAGAGCTTTATTGAAATGGCAAAGTTAGATGGTACAAGCCAATATGCAGTATAGATAATCATAAAAGGAGCAGACACAATCGTCTCAAGACAGAAGAGAAGGCATTAATCTGTGAAACAGTGCACATTAGACAACAATAGAACAGTCCGTAATTTTAACTGTAAGCTAATCAAGTTAGGAGCAAAGAACATCAGTCCTGAAACTTTGCAGAGATTAGGAAGGCAGAGGATTACTGAGTGTAGAACTGAGGAGGACGGTAAGTGTAAGAAGCAGCTAATATCTTTGGGGGAAAGTGAAGAGGGAACGGATGGGAGCAAAAAAGGAAAAAAAAAAAAGGGGACTGCATTTGGAGAGACCATCCATCAGCAAAGTGTTGAGAAACGAAAAAGTAAAAATAAAATAACAAAAAACAAAAAAATACAAAAAAACAAACAGAAAACAACTAAAAAAACAAACAAAAAGCAGAAGGGGCAAACAGCAGGAGAGAAGAGGAGGGGATGCAGCCAGTCGAGGTCAGGCATCCACCACCATCCACCAGGAGGGAGGGCCGGTCAAAGCCAGACAATATAGATGCAGATTAGTGAAAACTGGTGTAGTGAGATGATCCACAAAATGTAAGCCAATCATCCCAAATCTTGTAAAACATTACATCGTCACCCATTGAGTTACTTTCTAATTTCTTCCCCAACGCAATACTGTGTATCTTCTTCATACAATCTGTAAGAGATGGGAGGGTCCCGTGGAGCCGCCAGAGCCCTAGGGATAACAGCCTTAGTCTGCGTTCAGTTAGGAAGATTATTAACCTATTTTAAGGGAGCGGGTGAATCTGAACAAGCATGAGAGGAGAACCGCCGATTATGTCATCAGTATTTATCGAGCCCGTGAACAATCCAATAATTGGATGACCTTAGTCCTAGGCTGGAGAGTGCACACTTCCACCATGTTTGTAACATCGTGCCCTCTTCCCCATGGCACAATCTCCACATAAGTTGGAAACAGCAGGTAGAAATATATGTAGGAGCGAGGGGTACTCTGTACCATCTAGAAATAATTTTGGTAATTTACTCCTGAATTCTGATGGAGACAGAGGTCCTGCGTGCGCAGTGTCTAGAACCTGGTTCCACTCGTCTTCCGAGAATTCTCTCGAAAGTTCCCTTTCCACGCTATTTGAAAATTAAGCTTGTAAATGTCTATCACTGTGTCAGCAGACCATAGATCCTAGACAGCAAGTGTGTAGAGCAATGAGAACCCGAAGACACCAGCTTTCAAAGGTATGTAAGGTTCTATTAAATGCTAAAGACACATGGTAGGCCGAACACAGGCTACAGAGTTTGGTAAAAGTGTAACCTGAGAATTTAAGGCAATGGAAATCATTGTAAGTGTTGAGTACGTTTTTCAGCGCTCCTTCGCAATACTACATCCCGTCATGATCCCACACCCTCTCCCTCCCCCAATCCCAAGTCCCACAGACCTAGTGCTTCTGGAATACCATGGTTTACCTGTGAGAGGCGTAAGTGGACCCCCCGTTTTCGAGATAGGTGATGGAAGAGGGTATGACCTAAATATTCGGACCACTGTTTGAGAGATGAAAGGAAGGTATGTTAAGGCCTTTTTGGGGAGCCACAAGGGTGAATCCAGTGAATCGATGGCTGTTGGTGATCCCAAGGAAAATAATTCATCTCAATTTGGACCCAAAATTTAATATGGGTATTATGAAAGCTATCGAGTAATCTAACCCCTGATGCTGCCAAGATAGTAATCCTGAAAAATTTGGGACCGAAAGTCCGCCTCGGGCACTAGGCCCATCAAAGTAGCTCTGGAAATCCGAGGCGTTGTTGCGCCCCAGACAAACTGGCATGATAAGACCAAGCAAGGAAAGGAAAAGGGAAAAAAAAGTTTGGGGAGGAGTACCGTATGTCTGAACAAGTAAAGTAATCTGGGGAGAATGTTCATCTTTACAATGTTGATTCGGCCCATCCAAGAGAAGTCTTTTCTATCCCACTTGGAGAGGTCGGATCGTATTAAATTAAGAATAGGCGGAAAATTAAAATCAAACAGTTTATTAAGATCCGCAGGGATATTAACACCCAAATATTTAATATGAGAAGAGGCCCATGAAAAGGAATAGTTTTCCTTAAGCCGAACCACTTCTTCTGGGGGAAGGGAGATATTCAACGGCCACACTTTTGGCCATTTCACTTTGTGATTGCGAGTTGCCGAAGGTTGGCTAGTAATCTGAAGGATAGAGGGGAGGGATATGTTGTGTGGGTATAGGATATATAGAAGCAGGTCATCTGCAAAAGCGAACTTTTCACCTCAAGACTTGCCATTTGATCCCGCTGATGGCTGCGTTCATGCGGATACCTGAGTAAGTGCTCCATAACAGATCGAATATAGAGATGGAGAAAGAGGACATCCCTGCCTGGTACCATTGCGTATAGGAAATGGACTGGAGAGCAGTCCATTGACCCGAATTTGTGCTTGCGGGCGATGATATAGAGCGAAGATCTTCTCATGAAGGATCGGGCCTATGCCCATTGAGGTTAGAGCCCCTGAAAGGAAGGACCAGTCGACCCGATCAAGGGCCTTCTCTGCATCTAGGGAGAGTAGCATACAGGGGATTCCAACCTACGAGCATGATTAATTAATGTGAATGTTTTAAGCGTATTATCTCTCGCTTCTCTCATCGGAATGAAGACTACTTGGTCTAAATGGATGCGGTAGTTAAGGAGAGGATTTAACCGAAGCTCAATCAACTTAGCAAAGATTTTTGCATCGGTGTTAAGTAGGGAGATTGGACGGAGCTCGGACACAAGGCAGGGTCCTTCCCTCTTTAGGTATATATGTTGATGTGGGCATTGGAGGAACTCCGGTGCAAAAGGAGAGGATTGGGAGACTGAGTTAAAGCTAAGCAGGATGGGAGGGGACAGGCTCATCCTGGCAAGACCTTATAAAGTTTAGCAATAGAAGCCGTCCCTGATCCTGTCTTACCCATTGCAAGTGATGCAATCGCCATCTGGAGCTCCTGTGGGAGAAAGGATTTTTCCAGGGAGCCTAATAACTTCAGAGGTCAAAGGCCGGGTGAGCTGTGCGATGCAAGTATTCCTGAACTTAGGCACAGACCTGAGTGGTCAGGACGCTGGACCGTCCGGGAAGGTTGTATAGTTTCGAGTAATATTCCGTGGAAAGCTTACAAAAAATCCTCTTCAAGTGCACCAGTTTCCCCTCTTCATGTTTTAATCTGGGAACAAACAAGGGCTCTTCTTTCCCTCAATGCCCTAGCTAGATACCTGCCTGGTTTATTCTCCACTCGTAAAAACCCGCCTCTCACCCCCCGCCCCCTACCCCCACCTGTCTAAAGCGCTTGTGTTTTGCGCTCCATTACGCTAAGACCGAAGTGGCATGCCGAAGCAAACTTCTCAGATCAGGATCGACCCTGAGGTCTTATGGCAGACTTCGAATATGCAGCTCAACCTAACATGCACTAAGTTTGCTCGCATCCCTCGTGCTTCGAGTCCGCGCCCCTATGTTTAATCAATACTCCACGCATGAACGCATTTCAATGCCCCCCCATTTCGGAACCTGGGTGTGGGTTTTGTAGGGTCGGCCCCTCATGGTGATCTTGGAAGTCAGAGATGGCAACATGGAGCTCTTTCATTGCAGAGTGCTTCCTGCAGGAGGGTCCTCGTTGAGCTACCAGGCAAACGGTGGGCGCCTGAAAATTGCGGCAGATCAAGTAACAGCAGTGGCACTGGATAGTGATCAGAGTGGACATGACATCTAAGTATTTGCTATGAAGGGTAGGAGGGAGTGTTGAGTAAAAATATAGTCAATGCGACTGTACAACTGGTGCGGGTTCGAGAAAAAGGTGTAGTCCCTTTCTCCAGGGTGCATAATGCGCCAGACGTCTGATAGCTGCATGTCGAGGCAATAGCCTTCAGCCTGTTATTACACGTTGGGGACTGAGACCTCCATTCGACGTATCAAGGACGGAAGTAACAAGTTAAAATCCCACAAAAGGTCTATTTGGCCTTGGTCAAAGCACATAGCTTATCCAGCACCCTGGTGAGGAGGAGATTTGGCCCCTATTAGGACGATAAATATTTTGCGATGGTGTACAAGTGACTGGAAGTTGCATTTTAGAAAGATTGCTCTAGCATCACTATTCATATAAGTGTCAAGAACCTGAATTGGAAGGGACTTATGGATGAGAATGGCCACCCCTTTAGTTTTCTGATCAGTGTTACCACTATGGTACCAGGCAAGGTAGTATTTGTTTTGAAGAAGCCGCTCCTGAGCTTTTAACACGTGTGTCTCTTGGAGACATATGATATGAGATTTCAGCTTATGCAAATGGTAAAAAATTTTTGACCGTTTTTCCGGTAAGTTTAGCCCCTTGACATTTAGGGATGAAACCCTCAGAGTGTGCACCATACCAAGGCAGTACACAAGTGCGAGCACCTAAAGGATATCAGCGAACGGCGGAGGGACCGACCTCGACTGGCTGAGGGGAGAAGGAGGACAAAGGGAAGATGACAAAACAAGAAAGGCCAACAAGGCCTACTGGACAAGAAAGCAAAATACGGGAAACAAACCAAGAAGCAGCCTTAGTGCTGCAACAGACCAACACTGTGAGCTGGTCAGAAAAGAGCCAAACGGCACTTGGGGGTTGACCTGCACTACCTGCAGGAATGGCTACCACAGGGTAAAGAAAGGAGAAAAAAAAAAAAGGGAAACTGCAGCAGAGGAGCTCCAAAAGGGGGGGGGAATGGTTACCTTGGGAAAAACAAAGTATTTTTAATCACAGGGAAGAACAGGATATGAAGAAAACATTGACCAAGCCAAAATTTTCAAATTAAAAACCTGGAAGAAGACACATGAAGTAGAAAGATCAGCAAGTTAGTTGACCCCTTAGAAAAGGGAAGGAATGGAAAAAAAAAGGCCAAATTTTGGGAAAGGGGGTTTATTTGGATTTAAAAATCTCACCATCCCTGGACAAGATCATTTCCAAACGAAAAGGAACCCCGGAATTTGGTAAAGGGGCCAAACCCCGGTTTCCCTTTCTTCAAAGCTCAAACGCTGGGCCTTTTTTTGGGGGGGGTCGAGGGAGAAAAGGACGGCGAGCAGCCGTTGTTTGGCCCGGGGAAAAACGACCCCGCTTTGGGAAAACGGATTCCCCAAACGCGGTCTTTCCAAAAATTAAAGGAAATCGATTTGATGGAATTTCCAGGGTAAAAGGAAAGCCCGGGGGGAATTTAAAAAAAAAGGATTTGAAAGGGAAACCCGTAAGTCCCCCATTGGGTTCACTTGGAGGGCAAATGGGAAGCCCCGCGGTAATTGGATGTTTCTTTCCTGAAAACAAAAACCAAAAAGGGGGTTTTGGGGGTGATTTAAATTTTAAGGGTTTCCCGCCTGGGCAAGGACAAGGTCTTCAAAAATAAAAAGAAACCGGTAATAAATGGGAATTTTTTAAAATCTGAAAACCCTCTTCAAAAAGGGCCCCCCTTCGCCAAGACAAAGTCCCGAGGAAGGGGTAGGGGTGGTCTGATGGAAAAATTTTAAAAATTTCTCCCCGCTTGGCGTACAGTCGATTGCTGCGCCCGGACGTTTCCGAAAAACCTGGGGGCCCCTTTCGTTGGGTTTAGTCTGAAGATCCGGGGGAGAAAATCAGAATGTCCTTTTAAAGTTTTTAAAATTTGGACCCCAGGTGTACAAGAGATCCCGGAAAAACATCGTTGACTAAAAATTTTTGGAACACCCCTGGGGCATTACAAGAGCCCCAAAAGGGGATCACGAGATACTCAAAAAAAGTCCATCTGGGTTTAAAAAGCCGCCCTTTTTCCCCCGTCCCCCTCCAGAATTCTGGAAAGAGGATATTGGCTCCTCGCGAAACCAAATTTTGGGAAAAACCTTTACCCCCTTTCGGCCCCGGGCAAAAAAATTCAGAGATCAGTGGGAGAGGTTTGCGGTTTTTTCAAGGTGATTTCTTTAGACCCCCGTAGTCGGGTCAAAACCCGGCCCAAAAAGGGGAACCCTCCTTCTTCTGCATGAAAAAAAAAACCCCCGGGCCCCCGGGTTTGGGGGGGAGGATTTGCAATGAACCCTTTCTGCAAGTTTCTCTTGGGATGTAGGCCAACCCTTTGGCCCCGAGTCTCGGCACGGACGCAGGTTAAGACCCTACCCTGGGAGGGGCTGGTTTCCCGGGAGGAGGTCGAATTTGGGCCCCTTTTATAAGACCGATTTTGGTGGGGAGCGATCGGGCCTCCTTTCTGGAAGGGAAAAAAATCCCCAAAAGTCCTGGTTACTTTTTGGGGGGAAAAAAAGGCCCCGGCCCAAAGGCTTAACAAGCGGGTGCGGAAAGTGGTAGGTTTCCGGGGTGGTGGTTTCCTTTCCCCCGCAAAAAAGGGTTTTTGGCCCCCCCAGTCCCCAAAGGGAAAGGGCTTCCCCCTTTTTTTCCAATCGGGGCGTAGGGGGGAAAGAAATTGCAGTCAAGGGGAAACCCCCCCCGGGGATCGCCGGGGGGAAGGACGGGACAGGGGGTGGAAACCCCGATTTCCCCTTTCCCTTTGAAGAGCGCCCCACACCGGGAATAACCCCCAAGGGCGGATTATTTTAAATGGATGGGTCAGTGAGGAGCTTTACCCCCCTGACCGAAGAAATAAGCAAAAAAGCTTCTTTCCGACGGACTACAGGTACCGGTATCGGGTAACCAAGGAAGCATGGATGAAGTTCCCGGCAGACCCCCGGTCCCGGAAGCAGAAAACCCCGGGAATAAGAAACCCGCCCTCTGAAGCCACCTCCATGGCCCTCATCAAAAAGGGAGAGGAGGGAAACTGTTTCCCAGGGCCCGGCCCCTTTCCCACGCACCCTAGGTGTTTAGCGTTTTCCCCGGGTGCTTGGGGAAAATTTTCCCGGGCAAGGGTTCTGCGGAAAATGGTTTCCCGGGCTGGCGCAGTAGAGGAAAAGCTTTTTTGCCGAAAAACCCGGTTTTTAAACTCCTGCTCCGATAAATGGATCCCCGGGCCATTCCATGGGTTTTTCCCCCTCTGCGGCTTGAGGGGGTGGACAATGGAAAATTTTCTGGAAAAAACCCCAGGGCCCGGTGGGAACCTCCGGGCGGGGCGTGCAGAAATCTCTCTCTTGGCCCGGGCTCCTCCTGCCTTTTCAGCGAACCCTTTCATTTGTTTCGAAATTGCTAGGTGGGGTTAACTCGCCAGGAAGGGGTTTGGAGGTCCTTGCTTTCCAAAGCGTTTTTATCCCTGCTGGGGCAGACCCTTTTTGAAAGTAGGGCAAGGGGGGCCCGATCATTCCAAGTGAGGGTCCGAAAGCCAGGGGGGGGAAAGAAATTTGGGGGGCCCGCATTTTGTCTCCCCCAAAACGAGTTTCCCTGGGCGAAGGGGGAAGAGGGGGGGGTTTCGGCCAGGGTGCAAGCGGGCCCGGGTTCCCAAAGAGGGTGGCGGGATTCCCCCTGAAGGTTGGTTTTGTTGATCCCCGGGGACTAGGGGGCATTTTCCCGTCCCCCCGAGGAGTTTTCCCAAGCCAGAGCCTTCCCCCTACAGCGACTTTCCCCCCGATGGGCCCCCTTTGGGCCCCTCCGAGGGAAACTGATCTTCCATTTTTTTCCCCGTGCAACGAGCACTGGGGGAAAAAAAACCCCCCGGGAGAGCTTGGGGTCCCCGGCAAAGCTGGAGGGGAAAGGAAGCCAAAAGCTTGGGGCCCACAGGGCCAATGGAACCCGGGCCCCTTTTTTTGTTAGGGAAACCCGGGGGGGGCCCCCCCCCCCCCCCCCCCAATGGAAACGCAAGACCCAAAAAACTGTTGAAACCCCCTGAGATACCAAAGGAAAAAAACCCCGGGGCGCATTTATGGGGGAAGCTGGCCCAAAATTTCGCCACTTTGAGCATTTTTCTTTTATTTGGGGGGGCAACCCAAACATCGTAAGATCCCCGATGTTTTTGGCCCGAGGGCATCTTGGCGGGGATCCATGGGGTGGGTCTTACGTTAAAGAACTTGTAAAAAGGGAAACCGCTGGGACCACTGCAAGGCGATGGGTGTAAGCCACGCCAAAGGGGAAAGGGAAACTAAGTAGGTCCCCCCGGGTTTTCCCCCAGAACCCGCCGCAAAGAGGGGTGGACTTGCTGCCCCGGGGGGGAAATCTTTCCAAGGGCGTTTACCCCTGACGTGACTTTCTTTGCGATGGCGGGGCCCAAAGGAAAAAACGTTTGGTTAAAAGAATCGGGAGACGGGAGGCCTAGTCGGGGAAAAAGGGGGCGGCAAAGGGCGGGCAGGGGGCAAAGGGTTTTGGAGCGAAAATTTAAAAGGAGGCAGAGGTCAGAATACACGGTAGGGAAAAAGAACTAAAAGGGAACCCCTTTCCCCCTAGGGCAAAGGGGGCAACAAAAATCCAGAGGGAAGTGACGTGGGCCAAAACCTAAATTGAGACAGCGCCCGGGGAAAATTTGCCAAAAATTTCCGGGAAAACTGTTCCCTTTAAAATCTACATGGAAAAAGCGGCGCGCGCTAGGGGGCGCGGGCCCCGGCACATTCCGGCCCGGCGGGGACGAGGACCGGGAAAGGGGGTCCTGGTCATGTGAAGTGGGCGGGAAAGGAAGCGACCCAAGGGCCCGGTGTTGGTTTCCGCGGGGGCCACCCTTTCCCCCCGGGGACCTTTTCCATGGAGGGAAAAAGGGGGCGACCCCGTTACAGCAAGTATGAACTTTTGGGTTTCTGGGCGGCCATTCTAAAGCGCTTTAAAACAGTGTAAAAAAACTTGGCCCCGGGAAATTTTGAACCTGTTCTTCTGCATGTTATGGGACACAGGGAACCATTGGGAGTGCAAAATGACAAGTTGGCTCCCGGGCAGACCCCCTTTTAAATTGGGTTTTGGTGTTCTAACTTTTTCTGCACCTAGATTTAGCTTCAAAGAATCATAAATGTGTCTACTTCTACAAATGTGGTGTGACACCCCCCAGAACGCCCCTAATCTTTGGCGCATTAAAAAGTGTCACGCAGGCGCTTATCATGCCAAAGTTTCTAATGTGACTGTTCACACATCTATAGAACTGATCTACTGCAGCTTTTTGACGCCAGAAAACTGGCACATCCCCGTTCATACATGTCGTCCCTAGTGTCTGACAAAATACAACACGGACCAAAATTTTGTGACTGGGCCATCCACACATTAAATTGCCTGCAACTTTCAAAAATCCAATTAGTAAACCAACAAAAATAAGTTGCATGAATAAAATAAAACTTAGCTTTTAACAATTAACAAGCTAATAAAAAGATTTGGGCGACGTGTATGAATGGGGCTGCACCAGTATTCTGGTGTCCTTTCAGCCCAAAAACTGTTGCAACTGTTCTCTAGATATATGAGCAGACACACTCCAGAATTAGGTGCATTTTGCGGCGGCCTCACCACTTTGAAATGTGCTCAAGATGTGGGGGCGTTCTGGGGGCGTGTCGCACCACAACTGTATGATTCTACACATTTATGAATGTTTGACGCCAAAACCAGGCGCATTACTGCTGGAACAGGCAGACCGAGTTAAAAGTGGTCTGCCTGAGCCCAAAGTTGTCGTAGTGGAACTGGCTTTGCCATTATGGCAAAAAAAATCAATTATTTCTTAACTTATACAGCTAAAATAATACAAATAAATTTATAATAATTATCAAACTATACAAAATTAAATAAAATAAATATTAGATTATATAATATCTTCCCAAAAAGTATATCCTACAAAATGTATATAAAATTATATCATTTAAAATTAACCCTAACCCTAAATAATATAAATGAATTAAACCAATACAGAATCTACCATAAAGTCCGTTATTACAGTATTATCAGTGATTACAAACACATCACAGCAGGCTAGAAATAAAAGGAGTTAGAATAGCATGCGGGTGAACAGAAACAGTAAGCGCGGCCCGAGTTTTCAGGAATTCTGCGGATACCAACATATATAGTCTCCAGCAGGACAGCCTAATCAACTGTTTAAAGGTGCAACACCTTCAGCCCTGAATCCATAGAGCCAAAAATATCCCAACAAAAAGTTTTAAGAAGACAGCATCCAGCGGGTGTCAAAAAGTATAAAAAAAAGATTTTATTCCTCCATAACACCCAAATAACATGCAACGTTTTAACCAAAAATTGGTCTTTGTCTTTTTGTTAGGAATTCTGTGGGGTCCTCTCTACTTATTTACTATGCGGTACAGAAAGACTTAGGGCCACATTTATGAAAACTGTCTAGGTCTAAAACTCACTTTGTTGCCCACAGAAATCAATCAGAGCAGCCCTCTCATTTTTCCAGAGCACTATATGAAATGAAAGAGGAGCTCTGATTGGTTGCTATAGGCAACAAAATGAGTTTTAGTCCTACACAGTCTTCATACATGTGGCCCTTAGTGCCATTATTAAACCTATACTGCGCCTGTATGTACAGTATGAACTGCAGAAAACTGGTCCATACATACTGGTGCTTTCTACACTGCTTTAAAGCTATTTAGAACTGGCCTCTATGCCCCTAGTTCAAACATGTCGCCCTTAGGGCCACATGTATGAAAACTGTTTAGGTCTAAAACTCACTTTTTTGCCCATAGGTTGTCTGCTAAGAAACTACATTTCTCAACATCCCCTGCTTTTTACTCTGCACATCTTTTATCTATATGAGTACAAGGCACTTGCATTAGTATTCTGTTTTATTACTAAGCCAACCTTGCTTAAAACCAGAGAGAGAGCATTGCCTCTTCCTCCCTTTTGAATCTAGCACTTTAGCAATTGTGACCACAAAGAGCTGGCAATCCTACTCTATTGAAGCCAATGGCAGTCATATGCATTGTTGGACTGGGATGCCTGGGGCCCACTATTAGAGTAGATTTTTTGGGCTGTTCAATTTGTTGATTTCTGGGGCTCACCTTGCAGCAATGGTACATAATTCTTGCACTCTGCCTCCCTTTTACTGCCTTTTTTCTTGAAAATTACCCCCATGCCTATCATGAACAGGGGCCGCCAATGAACAGGGGATCACCAGGGTTTCCCAAACTAACTTGTGGTCCAGTTTGAACCTGATCTTATGGTTGGTGACACAAATGGGTGGAGGAGGAACGGCGCAGGGTCAATTTGTCGCAGTACAGGAAGAACTTCCTGCACCATGTGAGTGAAATGTTAATTTTTTTTTGCTGTTCTTTAATCCTTTTACATACATGAACACTATCAGCCATTACTAAGTCTTGTGGTAGCTTGATCCTTGACTTTATATTTCAGACAGTAGTGTTTTTTAATTTTGCACTTCCATAGAACTCTGAGCAGTGACCCTGTGTTCTCTGCAGGGGGCTTTAATAAGAATAACTTAACACATATTTCTATAAATATAATATTGAATATCATTCCAGCCTTCTCTTCTCTAGGGTAACTACATTTTGCTTTGACAGCCTATTTTCATAACCAAGATCTTTCACAGCTCATATTCATTTTGTTGCGCTTTTTTCATTGTTTTAAAATGACTTTTGCCCATAACTCAGAATTCAGTTCTTTATAAAGGGATAGATAATATTTTGCTCTTTAGAAGTCTTGACTTTGCTAATACAAAACAATGGGGCACATTCATCAAGGCAGTCTGTGCCAGAATTCTGACACAATTCGTGACAAAACTAATGGCCTGAATGCTATACACAACATTTATTAGGTGTTTCAGATAGTTTCTAGACACTTCTGAGCCTTGTCCGGCAAAGGAGTGTGGCCTCAGTAAAAAAGGAGCGGTGGCTTCACAGTGGGAAGTTGGTGTGTAAGGCTGTAGGCCAAGAAAATGCGTCAAAAGTCTGGCACAGTTAGTAAAGTAAGCATAAAGGTGGCATACAGTTAGCCAACTTAAAAATGGTGTAAAGTTAGACAGTTGTATCATGCACCAGATTGATCAACACTATGATAAATGTGACATATTGTAAGACTAGTCTAACTTTACACTGTCTAGTAGTCAGACAGTAGTGATAAATGTGCCCCAATATGTTGAAGACTTTTGATGCAACAGACTGGCATTTTATGCTAGAATTTAGTTTCATATCAACAATTACATACAAATCCTTCCCCACTGGTTGACTAGTCCATCCATTCAGGGTATAATGAGCTTGGATATGTTTTGCCCTAAAATGTGTATCCTTATACTTATCAAAACTGAATCTTGAATCTGCTGTAAGATATTTTAAACAGGTCTCTATGTATGGATAGGGCATTTTATAGAGCATGTACAACACTACAGGGCTTTTGCACAACAAAGAAAATACTATGAAGGCCACCTCCTGCATCATTTATGAACAGTTATGGTGTGGCATATATCCCTGGGGTACTTCATTAATTGTGCAAAGGCCACATAGGAGGGATATTATTAAAGGCTTTAGAAAAATTCAAGTATAATACATCTAGAAGCAGCTTTCTTGTCTAGGTTCCCACTTAGTACTTCATAGAAAGCAAGAAAATTGGTTTGACACACCATTCATTTTAATTAAGCTATGCTAGCTGCAAGTGGCTATTCACTTGTCTAAAACATACAGTTGTACAAGATCTCTGAATAAACTTTTAAGACTTTTTTCGTCTTACTAGCCAATAGCTGTCAGGCTTTGTCCTTGAGACTCTTTGGAATATAAAGATGATAGGCAGTCCATTGCATTGGTACCATCGCTGTACATAAAGAATCCTTAAAGAGAATTGGTCATCAGAAAACGACCTATTTTTTAAGTCATGTCTTTATGTTAAACACATTTTTTAAGAATTTTTGGAGCTCTTTTTCTTCATTTTCAATATCGTTATTTCTATATTTTTTATCTTTTATTTTTTTTTTAATCCAGAGGATTTCACTTTGGCCTCTTAGCCTACTAATAGTCAGACTCTTCCTTATCTGTTGAGATTTTTTTTTATTTTATTCATTTATATAGCGATTGCCATTTTTTGCATTGATCCCTGTCCCCATTGGGGCTCATAATTAAAATTCTAGATTGACAGTGAAATTTTTTTACAGCACTGTAGACTATGATGGCACTCTGTAAATAAATAAAATGAACAAAGACGAAGACACTGCTCCCATAGAAAATAATGGAGAGTATTGCACAAGCACAACCTACTGTTCTGAATGGAGACTTTTTGGGACCTCGTTCTCACAATTGGTGCAGGTTCAGGAGGTATCAAATATATGCTAAAAAGGTACTGCTATGGCATAAGCCCAGGAAATGGAGGCATAAAGGCACATTAAGCATATTTTTTATAAAACTAGGACTAAAAACCTTACCCCAAATTTTTGTGCAAACCTAGCCTAACTTGGCTGTAAGAGAGAGACACAGCTAAGGGCCCATCCACACGACGAGCATTTACTGATGGATTTTTACGCACATTCGGGTTTTAAAAAATGTAAAAATCTGACTGTGAAGCACCCTCACAGATCTCAATTGAAATTCTGAGCTGTAGTGCATGCGACTCAGGTTTTCTTGAGGTGAATTTCAAAAACGCTGTTTTTGCTAAAAACTTAGAACATGTTCAATAATCTGCCATATTTCATGTCCCAAACATTTCTATGTCGGATCTGCAGCAGAAACCCCATTTGAATAAATGGCTGTAAATGACTGTAAATCTGTCGGAAAAAAAATACTTAAAATCCACATTGAAATCTGCGTTGAAATACTTGTCGGATTACACAGTTTTAGGATTCAGAACCTGACAAGCATTTTGACATTTGTCATGTGGGCGTACCTTCAAAGTGTAAGTTGAATGCTATCAAGCCTTATTACCACTTTCCTGTCCTCACTTATCACTAGTTCATCCTTGAGCTGAAATCTTGAAATGTAGCCATGAATGTAACTATAGCAGTGGCATATCACAAGGCATTATGGGAAAGGAGCTGGAAAGCTCACTGCGCCCTTTATAGGTTGTAACAAATCCTCAATTTACTTCTGATTCACTGAATCTTTGAGAAGCAAAAAGGAATAATTGTCAAGCCAATATTGCTCATCTACATACGCGTTTCGGGGTTTTGCCCCTCATCAGTGTAGAGCAGAGCGATATTGGCTTGACTGGTGGGAGGCAATGAGTGGGTATGAGAAGGGGAACATCTCTCCTTATGGAGAGCACCAGTTAAGGTGTGTAGTGTTTTGATTGCCTTTTAGCCCACTACTAAGCATCTGCATATCACAAGGCATTATGGGAAAGGAGATGGAAAGCTCACTGCGCCCTCTATAGGTTGTAATAAATCCTCAAAGTCATACAACTGCTACGGGGCCCAAAAATTGAGGGGGACCATGAGATACATGAACATTGTACCTTTTTGTAAAAACAAAAATAACAATTTGGTAGGTTTCTACTGCCTAGTGCTTCAATTTGGGTTCTATGATATATGGAACTATTAATTATACCTTTAAAGTGAACATGTCAGGTGGTTTATGCTATCCTATCTAAAAAAGAATATAACTAGCACAACATGAATAATATGAGACTTCCAATATTTGTGTAATAATCACATAATATTACTATATTCAAGAAATAAAATATAAATTCATTTTTATTCATTCATACTAACCCCTTTCCGCAGCAGCTAATTTTGACCTCCCTGACAGAGCCCCATTTTTTAAATCTGATGTGTTATTTTACATGGGAAAATGTTTTTGACACTTTTACCTATCCAGGTGATTCAGAGAATGTTTTCTCGTGACACATTGTGCTTTAAGATGGTAAGAAATTTTGTTCCATACAATCCTTGTTTTATTGTGAAGAATATCAACATGCCTTGAAAATTTAGACAAATGTTCCATTTTCAAAGTTCAAGCTAAGACAGATACTTATTCTACACAAAATAGTGTATGTCTATCATACGTTGTCATAATTTGAAAAATTTTTTATGACATTAGGGGGCTTAGAAATTTAGTAGTAATTTTTCACATTTTCAAGAAAGTTTGCAAAATAGAATTGTTTAGGAACCAATCCAGTTCTGAATTGGCTTTGAGGAGCATGTATGTCAGATACCCCCATATATGACAAACTACACCCCTAAACTATTCAAAACAGTGTTTAGGAAGTTTGTTAATCCGTTAGGTGTTTCACAGAAATTAAAGCTAAGAGGAAGTGAAATTTTAAAATTCAAGTTATTTTGCAGATTTTCAATTTATATCCATTATTGATTGGAACACAGTAAGTGTGACAAAGGAAATTCTACTCAACATCAATTCCCCCAATTCTGCTTTTTTAGAGATATCCAAAATGGGGCCCTATTGTGCTATTTAGCTCAACCCCAAGCACCAGAATAGGAAGAACCCCTACTGGACTTTGGAGTATCGTTTTCATCAGGATTTCCTTTAGGCACCATTATAGGTTTGCAGATACCCTAAGGGGCTAAAAGTTAATAAACACCCCTAAAAAGACCTAATATTGGAAACCACACCCCTTGTGGAATATATCCAGGGGAGTAGTGAGTATATTGATCCCACAGATGTTTCACATTTTTTTTAGCGTTAGGTTGTGAAAATGAAAAATTTATTTTTTCCAACAATCAGAAATTTAAGCTAAAAATGTTTTATTTTAACAAAGAATCCTGGGAAAAAAGCACCCCCAAAGTTTATTGCGTAATTAATTCCAGGTTCGGCAATACCTTATGTGTGGGTGTAAATTGGCAGGCAGTAAGGGAGCGCTATTTGGCTTTTGGAACGCAGATTTTGGTGGGTGCATGTTGCATTTGTAAAGCCCCCAAAGTACCAAAACAGGTGAAATCTTCCAGGAGTCACCCCATTTTGGATTCAACACCTCTCAGAAATCTCATCTAGGGGTGTATTGTGCTTTTTGGGCACATAGGTTTTCCATAATTTTTTTAACATTGGGCCATGAAAATGGGGAGGAAAAAATGCAGTTCCGCCTTTGTTTTTTGGGCCTTACTTTTACAACGTTTGCTGTGCGGGATAACTTTACTATGCAGGTGGCTACAATTACAATGCTATCAAATTTAAATAGTTTTTACACAATATAAATGTGTTTATAAAAAATTTCATTTTTATGTCATCATAGTCTGACAGCCATAACTTTTTATTTTTCTGTATATGAAGCTTATGAAGAGCTTGTTTTTTACGGGATGAGTTGATGTTTTTATTGGTATTCATTGGGGTTCATATGATGCTTTCATTGGTTTTTATTAAGACGTTTTGAACATAAAACAGCAATCCTGGTATTGTTTTTTATTTCTATATTTTTACAGCGGTCAGCATGTGGTATAAGTGACATGCTAGCTTTACTCAGCAGGTCTGTTACTGTTTTTTTTTGGGTGGGGGGGTACAGTGTTCGTTGTGAGAGTTAAATAGAACAATACCGAATATGTCGTTACTGCAATACCAAATATGTGTACTTTATTTATTTTTTATCTTTTTTTTGGGGGGGGGGAGGTGGTGTAAATGTTATTATTTTATATCTTTGTGTTTGTGTTTTCCTTCTTTTTGTTTTACCTAATTTTTTTTTTACTTTTTCACATTGTATTTACTTGTCCCCATAGGGTACTTGTATCAGTGATCTTTAGATCACTGTTACAATTCATAGCAGTACATAGCAGTACTGCTATCCATGGCAACTGTCAATCACTATGCCTGGCCATGCCCACATGGCAGGACCGGGCATGGTGCCTTCAGAGCCAGCCCAGAAGCCTTCATTAGGCTACCGATTTGCTAGTGAAGCCATCGGCAGCCACAATCACATTGAGGCAGTACCAATGGAGACAGAGGTTGTGGATGACACGGCATGGGGCCACGCTGCAATCATGCAGGTCCTGCCTGTGAGCCCACACAATGTTCAGGATGTATCTGTATGTCCATTTGCAGGCAGTCACTTCCCGCTAGGACATACAGTTATGTCTAATGCTGGGAAGGGGTTAAAATAATACAATTAAAATATTGCAAAGTGCAATTCCAAAGGGGAAGAGCATTGATGGTCAGGAGCAGAGGGGACACTAACAAATGTACTGTATATAATCACTAGCACCTAGGTAAAATGCATGATACACTAAATAGAACCATAATGGAGTATATAAAATTAAGTATTCTCTAGTTGATAGAAACACACAAAAATAATTATTTATAATAACACTACAATCAACATGATAACAAGTGCAAGTTAAAATAAACTATAAAGTGTATTAGTGCCATGAACCATATAAAGTAGTATATTTATGTGCAAAAAAGTAAACTAAAACATCAATGAATAAGTAGCATAATGCAAAGTACTAAGTATTAATTACCCCTATGCAGTAGACCACCATGCAGTAAACTTTAGTGATTATATACAGTATATCTGTTACTGTCCCCTCTGTTCCTGACCATCACTGCTCTTCCCTTTGGAATTGCACTGTGTGAAATTTTAATTGTATTATTTTAATATGAATTAATAAAAATGAATTATGTTTTATTTTTTGAATATACTAGCATTGTGTGATTATTAGACAAACATTGGAAGTGTTACCCTATCTGTCAGCAGAATGTGATAGAGGGAGAGAAGCTGAATTCTGTGATATATAGGTTCATATGATTTGGAGCAGGTGATCTGAGTAAAAAGTAGAGGAAATCCTGACAGAATTTCCCAAACTTGTGTTTTCCCCACCTACATACAGTGATTGATAGTTTGCTCTCTACACACACTGATATAGGGAAAGCTGTCAATCACTGTATGTGGGCAGGATAAGCAGGACTTCCACTGTCTCTTAAGGAGTCCCATCAGGTATACCTATTCTTATTATTTATATTCTTACTCTAAATCATATTAACCTATATATCACAGAGCTCAGCTTTTCTCCCTCTATCATATCCTGCTGTCAGATAGGAAAGCATCAACCAACTGACAGATTTGCGTTAAGCACAAGCCCCGAATAAATCTGCCTGTGCCCCGAATGTCTGAGGCTCCAGGCCGCTACCGTGGGCCTGGAGCACTCCTTAGTGCGGGCACCGCCCGCCGATCTCTGACTGCACGGCCGTTTCACAGCGGCCGCGCAGTCAGAGTCGGGGAGGAGGCAGGACGGATCGGTACCGTTCTGTCTGCTCCCCTGTATGTACAGCGCTTGGTAAGTGCTGTACATACACCTCAGCGTCGTAGGGAGCGTGACGCACCGCTTTCATCACCCCCCTGCGACGCTGGGATCCTCGAAGTCGGCAGCTCTGCTGGCCGAGGAGGTCCCGGGCCCCGCGAGATGGCGTAAGTAGCGTGAAGACATCACACTGCTTACACAGTTCTCAAGCTGCAGGACCTGGACACGCGGACCGTGCTGAGGTAAGTAGGTTTTTTTTTTTTTTTATTAGGTATTGGGGGGGGCATATCACTGGCTACAGGGGGGCATATCACTGGCTACAGAGGGGCATAGTATGTGGCTATGGGGGCATATCACTGGCTACAGGGGGCATATCACTGGCTACAGAGGGGCATAGTATGTGGCTATGGGGGCATATCACTGGCTACAGAGGGGCATATCACTGGCTACAGAGGGGCATATTATGTGGCTATGGAGGCATATTATGTGGCTATGGGGCATATTATGTGGCTAAAGGGGGCATATTACCGGCTAAGGGGGCATATTACCTGCTAAGGAGGGAATATTAATGGCTAAGGGGGGCAGTAACCTGGCTACAGGGGGCATATTAATGCCTAAAGGGGGCAGTAACCTAGCTACAGAGGGCAGTAACCTGGCTAGAGGGGCTAATAACCTGGCTAAAGGGGGCTACAACCTGGCTACAGTGGGCTACAACCTGGCTATAGGGGGCAAATATTTACCTACATGGGGGTTATTATTACTATTTGGGGCACTATATATGGGGATTTTGTATAGAGATAGGAAATTGTAGAGAAATGCTGATAAAATGAGGAGTCTAAGATGTTTGTTTGTACATTTTTCAATGAATAGTTGTGGACGGTAGAAGACGTCATGGTGGTCTGGGACAAATGGAGAAGAAGAAGAGAAAGAGAACAACTCTTCAGAGATGTCTCCTGTAAGTCACTAAATGTAACTGCAGTGTAATCACTTATAGTTCTCCTGAGCCTACATACAAAGGTTTTTCTCTGTAAAAATACATCCGCAGTTCACAATGAGACGCAAAAATTTCTGTGTGAACCCAGCCCTACTCAGAAAAACTTAAGGGCCCGGGCCCTATGACTGCTTACGCTGTTGTTTGAATGTCCTGTTAGGTGGTGAGGGCTCATCTTATTTTGCTATGGGTTCTTATCAGGTATAGTAAAACCCTGATTTGAATTTAATAGCCAACTCCCGTGACTTTGGGGCAGATAAAGTGACAACCACAGATCCATAGCAACTAGTCTATCTTGAACGGCTGTTTATTTCAAGTCTGGATTGAGGGTATACAAGGAGAAATGCAGCTTGGCTGAAGTCATGCCCATTCTATGTTATTAATCATATTTTTCTCAAATATAAATTTAAGTCCATAACCTCCTGAGAATCTTTACAATGAATGCTCTTGTTCAGTATGTCATAGGAGGATATTGCTCAAAGAGAAGTATAAATGAAAGGTAATAACAAGAGTAAAAGTGAAGACTGTAATGAAAAAGAACAAAAAAAAATTACTCCCACAGCTCAAAAATGTCTAACATCCTAGAACTAAGTTTCAGACTGTCTCGAACTTCAAGGACTCTTCCTAGAAAATTCTTCCATGAACTTTCTTTTTCTGTGATGTCTATTATTTTTACAGGGACATGTTGATTTCTCAGCTCAGGTGGTACATTCCAGACAGTTTATCAGGAGAGCATCTATTTTCAGACATATGAATCACTGCCCCCAAAATCCTCCCGCATACACAGCTTAGTCCGATGTGTCGCCAAGCTCAATAAACCCTCCCTGGGCTCATGGAATATAAAAATAGAGAATACTTTTATGTCACCCTCAGTTACATTCCAGTGTTCTACTTAAAACAACACAGCCTCCGCTCAGTAAATTTGTGTGGTCTCATTGCACACGTCATTACTGTTTGTCAGTATCCAACAGCTCAAGCTAAACGTGTAATTATTTTCACTCTGCCGCTTTTGTGTGGACTAATCCTTTGAAAGTAGATTTACCAACCATTTGAAATATTACGATGCCTTCAACATTTCTGTAATATTGAAGAATCCCTTCAGACATCAGAAAGAACAAATTCCCAGCAGAGTTCATTTGACATAATTACTACTTGAACATTTCTAGAGGATTATAAAAACAATTATCAGCTTTTTCCACATCCTTCTAACGCTAAGACAAATACACTTATTTCATTTTGAGCATTTTATCCATTTCCATCCATCAGAGAGGCATAAAAAATAAATGCATAAAAAAAATCTCAAAATCACCCAATTAATTCTGACCCATGGCATAAAATCAGATTTAGCTTAAATTAACGAGGCCACACTAGGTCAATGCTTTCATCCCAAAAGTTTTACTATTTGCTTTCAATAGATGTACCTTACAAACCAAACAATAGATTTAGGAATGGATAGAAGATGGGTAGAAAGATAGACATATGTAGACTATATGTAGCTGATCGCCGCTAACACCCGCCAGTAACAGTGCCGGCGGGTGGCGTCGCATGCTGGCGCTGTTTAACCCGTCAGACACCGCGGCAAAGATGGCCGTGGCGTCTGTATGAATGACGATCGGTGCCGCGCACCGATCATCAGGGTCGTTGGCATCGCCGCAGCATAGCTGCAGCGATCCGACGCCCGGACACAGCAGTGGGGAGCCCTGTGAAGGCTCCCATCACTGCCATGTCCCGGTTTGCCCCACTTCCGGCTGTAGACAGGAAGTGGGGAATCCGCCATCTTGGTACAGTCTAATGCATTGTCTATGCAATGCATTAGACTGTATTAACAATCACTCCCCCCTAGTGGTCAAGCACCACAGGGGGACTCAATGTTACAGTGAAAAAATAAGTAAAGTTTAAACGTACAAAATAAAAAAGTATTACAAGTTCAAATCACCCCCCTTTCCCCATTTTACAAAAAAAATCATTAAAATAATAAAAAAGTTGCACATATTTGGTATTGCCGCATCCAAAAAAGTCAGATCTATAAAAATATAACAACGTTTATCCCATACGCTGAACAACGTAGAAGAAAAAAATTCCAACTGCCAAAATTGCGGTTTTTGGTCAAATTCTGGCTATTTTTTATCTTATTTTATTTTAATAACTTAATTGCATTGCCTTAGGGTGCCTGTACACAATGGGGCAGAGCTAGAATAAGCACTAGTAGCCATAATTTTGCAGCAAATAGCAGCTAGGCATGAAAATTAGCAGTAAACCGCATATGGTTCAGAAACTTCATGTATGAGCAACATTATATAATTTTACAGAATTATTTTAACTACAAAGACATGGTTAGGGTATGTTCACACTGCCTTTTTTAGAGCGTAATTGCACGCATATTTCGAAGCGTATTGTGCTTTATACACGGCCAAATGCGCGCCGCAATTACGGTAATTCATAGCTCTCCTAGAGAGTGACCTGTCAATTGTTAGCGGCGATTATGCGCCGCTGACAATGTATGTCAATGGGTTCGAGTGCCATCCTCCCTCCCCCCGTGCTTTGGAATGACGCTCTGACCAGCGCGTGCTTCCAAAACACCCGCCGTATTGTGGCGCGTACCATATGCACCCCAATACACCGTGTGAACATGCCCTTACTATGTATAGTCAAAAGTAAATAATATAACTCCATGTATAGAAATCATAGAATAATTTATTCATTTTTCTTTTGAAATCTTTCCCAAGCAGTATGTCTCAATCAAAATGTCACAATGTGGGTGGGGTGAATTAATTGATCTGTGTTTTCTAATAAGCATCTGATGGTGTAGCATGACTTTCATCATTGTGTGAAGTACTGAAACCACTCTGAAATGGTACCATTTAAGGGCGACATGTATGAATTCGAATGCGTACTTTTTTTTACTTGGCGCCGACACTCCAGTTCTAAATAGATATAGAATAGTGTAGAATACGACAGTATGAAGATTTTTGCCGCATTACATAGAGCTTAATGCGCCAAACTTTGTATGGACATAGAGTGTAATGCGCCAAACGTGGCGCACTAAGCTCTATGTATTGCGGCAAAAATCTTCATACTGTCGTATTCTACACACTCAGAATCTCATAATCCAAGCATTGAAACATTGAAAGGGCGACATGGATGAATTCGAATGCGTACTTTTTTTTTTACTTGCCGCCGACACCAGAGTTCTAAATAGATACAGAAGAGTGTCTAATACGCCAGATTTTTGGCGCATTACATAGAGCTTAATGCGCCAAACTTTGTATGGGCATAGAGTGTAATACGGCAAACTTGGCACACTAAGCTCTATGTAATGCGCCAAAAATCTGTCGTATTCTACACTCTTCTATATCTATTTAGAACTGTGGTGTTGGCACCAAGTAAAAAAAAAGTACGCATTCGAATTCATACATGTCGCCCTTTTAATGTTTCAATGCTCGGATTATGAGATTCTGAGTGTGTAGAATACGACAGATTTTTGGCGCATTACATAGAGCTTAATGCGCCAAACTTTGTATGGGCATAGAGTGTAATACAGCAAACTTGGCGCACTAAGCTCTATGTAATGCGCCAAAAATCTGTCGTATTCTACACTCTTCTATATCTATTTAGAACTGTGGTGTTGGCACCAAGTAAAAAAAAAAGTACGCATTCGAATTCATACATGTCGCCCTTTTAATGTTTCAATGCTCGGATTATGAGATTATGAGTGTGTAGAATACAACAGATTTTTGGCGCATTACATAGAGCTTAGTGCTCCAAGTTTGGCGCATTACACTCTATGCCCATACAAAGTTTGCCGCATTAAGCTCTATGTAGTGCGCCAAAAATCTTCATACTGTCGTATTCTACACTCTTCTATATCTATTTAGAACTGGAGTGTCGGCGCCAAGTAAAAAAAAAGTACGCATTCGAATTCATACATGTCGCCCTAAGTCAATGTGCATGCGCCACTTCTGGAATGCACACCTCAGGTGCAGGATTCCTATAGCATGTACAATGACCTAAGCCAGGTTTTAATTTGGAAGGGGAGAGGATAGGTAGCAGTTGAAGTAGAGAAGCTGTGACACTTGCAAGAACGATAAGAAGTTTAATTTTGTCATATATATTAATGACACCATAGATATATCTGAACTTTTTATGTGACCTTTGAAGCAATGTCAGTGGCTTAGTAGGACTTAGTAGAATAAACTACCTTTAAGTGCTGTTACTCTCTGGAAATTCCTGTTATCAATGGTAGGGCACTGATTTTAGGAATTTCCAGACCCACAGGTCCCCATAAAAGGCAAACTGCCCTCTACTAGTGAGATTTGTTTAACTAATACTCTTCAAAACTTAATTGTAAAAGGGTATTCCCACAAAGGAACATTTGCCAGCTAAGGAAGGAACTCATAGCTAGTTAAGGGCCGACCAAATTACTGGATTAGGAAAGCAGCGCTTGCGGCTGTCCTCCCCATTCACTCCTGTGGGAATTTCGAATGTAGCCGAGTGAGTATGCTTGGATATATTCAATTCTTCCATAGAACTTAATGGATAGGACAGTCGCAAGCACCTCCGTCCTCATTCTGTTACATGGTTGTCTGATAGCTATGAGACGAACTGTGGATGTTCCTTAATGGAGCCACCACATTAATAAGGAAACCTGAAATCTAGAGTTGACCTGCTGAAAGAATGGTGTATTTTGTTCCCAGCAAATCAATGCTAGCAGTTTTATTAGTCAATACCTAATGTATTTGTTATGTCAATTTAATACTTTTTCATGTAAACTGAAACAAATGAAAAAATATGGAACAGTAATTACATCCTGTATCAGGTCATGTTTGATGGTATGTGATTGTCTATGTATGTTAAACATATGGGATCGAGCTGTCAACAATAATTAGTTTTAATCAAATATAAAATAATAAGTGTCAACAAGCTATGTAATGTGGATTTACACAGGGATTTGCTCCCTGTGCCTCTAGCTTAGGCTCCGGGTTTCAATAAAACTTGTTGACATATAACTGAATTCAATGTAGCTTGTGTTATTTGAAGCATTTTTTTGATTCATAAAAATAATTCCACCAACACCTACTGGCATCTTAGAGAAAGATTAGATAATTACTTATAATTATAGGTAGCATATCTAGGAAAGTTACATTATGCTTTTTGTATTTGTTATATTATATGTACAGTGGTCCCTCAACATGCAACATTAATTGGTTCCGGGATGAACACTGCAGGTTGAGACCATAACTCTATGGAAAACTATTAATTAGTTCCAAGGCCACAAAATGTCACCCAATATAATAAAAAATTATGATAAAATAAAACTATGCAGATTTTCAGTACAGATAAAGTCGTTACATATAACAGCCGGAAAGAGCTGATGGAAGCTGGAAATCACTTTTTGTGATGAAGACAGGAGCTTTTTGGGGTCATGTTCTTTATGCACAACGTACCATAAAAAAAGAAAATGGGGTGATATGTAGTAGTGCACTGTACCGCCAGTTATTACATCGACTTCACTAATACAGAGGTTTTACAAGTAAAATGTTCATGATAATTGGCTGGATCAGTGTCTAATACGTATCTTGAAACCACAAGATACAATGTAAAACCATTGTTGAAAATATTGTATCCCCAGGCCATTGTAACATGAGATGTCCTTGATGTCCTAGTCATATACTGAACATAAAGGGGCACGGCTTGTTAGGCCCAGTTCACATTTGTGTTGGAGTCTCCGAACAGAAGTGGCAAAACCATTATATGATGGACACCAACTGTGCCTATAGTGGAATCTGTTGGGTTTCCATCATGGTGTTTGTCATTTTAACAAAAAAATAGTATATGCTGTGCTATTTTTTATATTGTAATAGAGGCTTAGACTACGTCTACACAGCAATTATAAAAGCCATCAGATTCTGTTATAATTAGCTTTAATTTTTTGACGCATTTTTGTGCGCGGATTTTGCGGTAGGATTTTGGCCGGTCCATATACATTGAACCGTACTATAATCTGCACTTTTCAAGAGAAATACGACGGATTATAGAACATATTCTAAGTTTTTTCAAAACCAGCTATTTTGAAATCCGACTAGTGTAGACTACAGCTCAGATTTTCTATTGAGGTCTATGAGGATGATTTTATATATATATATAAATATATATATATATATATATATTATATATATAAAATATATATATATAATATATACATATATATAATACATATAATATATAATATATATATAATAAATTTGCTTAAAAATCTGACCGTAAACCACTGCCATGTAGACATAGCATTAGAGACAAACCTCCAGCACGGAGGTGAGCCTAGCTGTTCAGTTA
This sequence comes from Phyllomedusa bahiana, assembly GCA_025379985.1. Classification (NCBI taxonomy): domain Eukaryota; kingdom Metazoa; phylum Chordata; class Amphibia; order Anura; family Hylidae; genus Phyllomedusa; species Phyllomedusa bahiana. Next base: position 120,842 of record JAODAL010005273.1, read on the forward strand.
TCACAGTGGTGTCTTTTAACAAGCCGTACATCTGTGTGTTCACCACAAGTTCTATAAGAATAAGGATAGACATCTTGAAAACTGTGAGGAATTTAGAAAGTACATTGGAAACCTGCATAGCTTTTCAGTATTTCACAGATAACCTTTATGTGGTGATACTGGGATATCCCTTTAACCTATAACAGGCAGGGCTGAGATAACATTCTGTTTAATAAAGCTACCTAGTCACATTCATATTTATCAAACATGGTTATATTTTTAGGAGATAAACATATAACAACCCTATTTGTTTTATCGAAGCAGGCATTTCATATCGATAGATGTACAAGTAGGCAGAAAAGTATGGGATCATGTATGAAAATGGTCTAGGTCTAAGTCTTTTTTTGTTGGCCTATGACATTACCAATTGTCTTTCAGAATGCTATATACCTCTATTCATTCATTATTGAGTCCCTAACTATGGTTGGAAATCTATTGTATTCCCTTAAGTATATGACTGGGTTTGCAAACAAATTAAGGCTCTGGTCACACTATGCCTGTGCTGCACTTCCAGTATCGATGCCGGAAAATGCTACACCAGACAAAATCACACATCCTATTCGGCTCTATTCACACTAGGGTTATGCCTTACATTTCCTACAGATCATTAAATGTTGTGACACATTGCTTTCTGATGGATATTTGAGTCACATCCATTGTAATTGGGTCCATTGTGTTTCTGTTACTTTTGAGCTAAAAAAATGCCCTATATTTGCTACCCAAAAGATTGGAAAGACACCTTGATACAAACCTATATATATCTGGAACATATGGTAAGAAATGCCCCTGATATATTTATACACTCATTATTTTCACAGAGTTTATAGAAAGGGTTCTTTGCCATACTACTGGACAGAATGTTGATATACCATATTTTTTCAGCATATTGCAATGGGATCCTGTGTACAGTTGCATACATTGGAAGATTTTAATGTACAGCACAAATGTGATAAGAGCAGCCAAGGTTCATTTTAACATTCATCAATATAGTATAGGACCAAATTAGAGTATAGCAGCAAACACATCCATTTCATGTCAGATAGAAATATATCAGCAATAAACACATTGTGGTAGACAATAGGAGAGTTAAACACTGTCAAGATTTAACTAGTAGGTCTTACCATGTTGCTGCTGCTTCCTTGCCCCCCTCAGTGCCAACTATCAAGCCAGCAGAATTCATAGTGATTGTCTTTTTATAGTGTCACTCAGGATTAAATACGTTTGTTCCAAGTTTAGACAATAGATGTAAGGTTGGAAAAGTTCAGTAATTGGAGCTCAGAATTATCCAAGGCATCTGTCCCATGGGCCATTGTTTCGGAGAGAAATAATAGTCCATGGTGGGAAGCCCTTTTCACTTGGAATGTTTCTGGACCTGTAACCATTTTATGGAATGGCAGCTGTGAATGAAAGCCTTCACAATATGTCAGAGACACAAATGGTGCATAGATAATAGAAAGTGACCGATGTGATCTTATAGTTTATCTAATAGTAATGTATAGATACAACTTGTGGCTAGGACTGCTCAGGTTCTCCTGGATGGTCTGATAACATTTATCTATAAGAACAGTACTGTAGTAAAGTCATGACATTGGTACGAGGTCAAGCCCTAATCCACACTTTTTTATGTAATTATTGCATTAAAGCCTATGTCTAAATAACCAGATATTTTTCATGGTTGCAACACATCTGAAATTAAAATTAAAACTTTACAATAGTTATAGCCAAAACTTTTCCTTCCACTTTGTGTCTACAACTCCATTTCAGCCAAATATAAAAATAACAAACCCTGTTATTGATCATTGGCAAACCTCTTTTTTAATCCCAACTTTTTCCTAACATATTTTTGGTTTTATTGAAGGGACTCTGCCAAGGCACTAAGCACAATAATCATTGTAACCTTGTCCTTTAAAGGGGGTGCCTGGTTGTATAAAAGTATGCTTAAATGGGCACAAGATGAAAAAAATAGAAAAAAAAACAGATACCCTGATCCCTCCGCTGCAGTTTACCTTCCCTCGATTAACCTTACTGACTTCCGAGTTCTTATCCCAACACACAGGAGAGGCTCACACTTTATAGTGAGTTAATGGAGCATAAGCCTCTTCTGTGTGTCAGGATAAAAACCTGAAGGTGAAGATAAGCGGAGCCTGGAGAGTTTTGGAGCTGCAGGAGACCTGGACGTAAGTATCATTTTTTTTTTTTTTTTCCCCCGGGTATGGGCAGAAAGGTGGTTCCCCTTTCTGCCAGGGGTCGCCCTCGGGAAACCCCGTCTAAGCTCAGTAACACCATCCCAGATTTGGGGGAAAAAACCTTAGAAATTTTTTTTAAAAAGGATAATAGGTGTATATGGCTTGGAGAATTGCAAACATGAAAAAAAGTAAAAAAATAAAAAATTTCAAACATCAATAATAATACAAAATACCCCCCCTACTGGTGATTACAGTTCGTTCCTTTTCGGGGGGTTTACACAGGAAACCCCACAGTAATATACCGTCGTTACCTCCCTAACGATCACAGTGAGAGTCAATCAAAAGGGGCTGCCATGGTTCATGTCAGTTAAACTGTTGGGGCCCCGTTCCCCGGGTCTTGGAGCTCTTTTGCAAAATGTTGGTGCACTTGAAGATTTTCACCCTTAGCAATTGCAGAACAGTCCACACCCCAAATGTACGACTTGGATAAAACAAGTCCTGCCATGTTTTCTCACTTTTCATATCAGCCCTGCACTGACCCCATCTGTGCTGCCCACATTCAGGCGTGGGTGTCCCGGCAGGGGGGCGGGGATTCTCCTGGGTGGAAAGGGGGGCCGCAGCTGACAGGCGGCCCACAACTAGCTGGTCTCCTCTCGGACACAGGGGGGAAATCTCAGTCCTCTCTCAGAGCCCTCCTTTTCTGTACTCCTCACTTCTGCCTCTTCCAAAAGCCCCCCTGTCCCACTTCCTCCTCTCTCCCCCCTCTTCCTGTGATGTCCCCAAACCCAGGGCTGCGGGTAATGAAGCCCAATGCTCTCGGGAAAAAGAGTAAATGCCTCTTTCTATAGCTTTCCACGTACACATTGCTCCCCTTTTGGGGGGGGTTACACTCTCCCCTGGTGAGTCTCTGAAAGTTCCAAAACACAAATAAGACTCACCACCTGGAATACAATCATGTGTTAAAGCATCCTGACTTCACCACAATCAGACACCAAAATCGCTTGCCTTACGGAACGGGGGAAAAATGGGGCCACACTCACTAAACTTAGGGCAAGACTCGGGGGACTCATATTAAATCCCGATCTTATCATAGGTCAGCTCATGGGGGGTCTTGTTTCGGGGGACGAGGGTGTACTACGGGGGCTCCTCCTCGACCCCTGACTCTTGACTGTCAGGCTCGGGTCCATGTGGTTATTCCTCACCCGACTCGCACATCTAATTCTCCCCCAACTGGGCTTTTCTGACTGATTTTCTGGACAGACTCTTCCGGGTTATCCACCTCTAGGGAAACTGATTTTTGACTTCCAGTAGGAGGGGGGTTGGGGCAGACCCATCGTAGTCGGCCCCCAAATTAAATTACGGGATTCACTGTCACTGCTTGAAAAAATTAATCACAGGGCTGGCACTTTGTTGAGGGGCGAGGCTCCCCTGCGGGTTTTGCCTGTGGGCGGGACTGGACTTTGTTTCTTGCAATTTTTTAAAAAAGGGATATTCTTTATTAGGTAAAAATGTTGGCGATTAGGTCTTGACAAACCCACCTCCTTTTTTTCGGCTTCACCCCTGTAGACGGGAACCCCAGGCATTGTTCTAATTACATGGGTTTTTTGGATGCAACGATCAGCAAGCTTGTGTTTTCCATGAAGACCTATTGCTGAATGAAAACCCCTACCCCCAGGTGCCGAACTTTTGCTCACAAATAAACGTCGTAAGGGGTCTTTTTTCGCCTCCCTTGATCACCCAAAAAGCCGGGTTCAGCCAATCTATAGGCCTCCTTTTAATTCTCTCTTCAACGTGACACAACCCCAAGTAGATTTTTGAGATGAAGGTAGGGGATACCCCAAACTAATATCCACTGGTACCCTGGCTTCCCTACCGAACTTGAAGAAGGGGGTAACCAGTTGACTCATTTTGGTGCAATTGTAGGCGGGACTAACGCTGATATGCGACCCCAGCATCCTTTCTGTTTGGGGGTTTAAAAAGTCCCCAAACATGTTGAAAAGGGGGCGATGAATTCTCTGGCTGGGGATCCCTTTAGGTGGAAAGTTGGTTCTGGTTTTCTTATCCCCTTTTCACACATTTCCTTAAATCAGCCGACTCTCAAAGTCTTTTCCCTTTTTTCATTTATGGAGGGGGCTGCAACCCATAATGCACAAAGAATTTTCCCACAAAGTTTTCACCAGGGGGGGGGGATTCCCCCTCTGGTTCTGGGGAGGCTTGGGCATAGGGGGTGAAATGGCCCGGCCCCTAAAACATTGCTCATTGCCCCATCAGGTTTCAAGGGAAAAGGAAATCAATACACACAGCCCAGTGGCCACACTGGTGATGTTGACAAGTGGGGCCTCGCGTAGGTGGTCTTCCTCAGAATGACCGTGTCAGATTTTGATACCCCCAATGTCAGCTTCCATTTTTTGGCCATTAAAAACGTCTATAAGAAGTCCATGGTCTTCTCAACACCCAATTGCCCATGGTCACATGCAGTGCCCTCTGACCATTTTCCCCAAATTGGGGGGTAGCACTGCTGTTTTTGAACTCTCCATTTGACGTGTGTTTTTTGGTACAGTAGTCCACTTTCTCTTGTAGGGCCTAATTGGGGGGTCAGCAATACAGACTTTTCTGTTTTCAGAGCTTTCCTTTCAGGCCTTCCGCCCCCTTTTCACGACAATCGAACCACTCCCATGAAGGATTTTCCTTTTGGGGCCCTTTGGATCTGGTCCCGATTTATTGGGCGGGGAATTTTTTTATCCTCTTAAGTGACAAAACAATAGGGGAAAGTGCTTTCTCCGAGACCCGGGAATTTGACAAACCTTGTACAAAAAACACCCTCGTTTTTGGTTTTGACACATAGCTTTCACTCAGGGGGCAGGGACTTCCACCGGGGTCTCATCCTCATCTTCCTAGTTTCCGGGGCGGGAACGAGGTCGGAAAATCAATTTACTGTCCTGGTCATACTTCAAGCTAAATCATAAAGGGCTAAGGCGCAAGCCAGGTGTCCTGTCATCAAGCTTGGCTGTGTTTTCCACGGGTTAGGGGATTTTTTTGTTTGAACTTCAAAATCACTCCATAGGGGTAGTCATCAGTTTGTCCACAACTCCCCACTTAAAATCAAGAATTCAAGCTTGTGGGCGGGGTTTAGTTGCGCTCACTGGCAGTCAACCCTGGCGATGTAGTAATCGGTCGCGGAGGCCCCCCTCTTTTTGAACAAAAAACTGCTCCAAGCCCCTAAAGGGAACATCACATCAAAAACAATGGTTGCTGGGGTCGCATAGGCCAACACTGGAGTTGGGGTCAACGGGATTTCAACTTCCAAAATGCCTTATCACTTTCCTGGTGCCCTCTCTGCAAAAATGGTTTTTAAATCCTGAATGGGGCCTTCTTCTCCAACTTCTTGGGGAGTAACTTTTCCCTTTTGGAGGGGGATAAACCCTTGCTGGAACAGTCAGGGGTTTTGTGATTTTGAGACTGCAGTAAACCTTCTGTAGACCCACAATTCCCAGAAAAGACCTACTTCCCCAACTTGGTGGGCTTGGGCCCCTTTGACCACATTCCACTTTTGCTGTGTCCCTAAAATCCCTTTTCCGACTTACAATGTTCCCACATATTTCCATCTTTTTTGATGAAACGCAATTGTCAAGGGACAAATTTTAGCCCCGCCTTCTCCCAAAAATCCCCGTACTTTGAACAATCTTTGGGTTATTTTTTTCAGAGTTCGTCCAAACACGATCAGGTTTCCAATATCCAAAATTTCCGAAATTCAATCTCCCCTCCCTTATCCATTCTTTGGAAGGTTGCAGGGGCGCCGGCACTCCCTGGGGATCCCTTGCGAACTGAAAGAACCCAAGAGGACAGATGAAAAAGTTTTTTTGATCCTCTTTGGGCCATAGGTATTTGATAATATCCACTTTCAAGATCTAGCACAGAAAAAACCCTTGGCTTCCCTGAAAAACAAAACTAAAGCTTTATCAATCCCGGGCACATATATTGGTCGGTGACTTGCGCCGTTCAAGTACGATAATCCCACACATTCAATATCACCATTTTTCTTAGGGCAACCATATTGGAGAAGCAAGGGCTGTGGGAAAAAAATCGATGATGACTCCAATGTCCCGAAAACCCCGTAGGTGCGCCCGAATCCTCAAATCCTGGAGCTAGTCTTCGGGACCCCCCTTAAAGGCTCTTCATTATCAATCGAATGTGGTTCAACTCTCTTTCCAGACCAAAAATCCCGTCACCTTTAATGAAAAAGACGGCAGATCCCCCTCAACCTTTTATTAGCAAAATCTTTATCATCTCCCCCTTTAGGTCGCTATTTTAAAACAGGGATGGAAAACATTCGAATGTAATTCTCTCCTTTTTTTCTCTTTCTTTACATAAGCTTCCAGACAGACTGGTGAATTTCAGCGTCTGAAGAAATTGACCTCCCAATTTCTCGACACCCCTTGAAATTTTCGGAAGAATTTTTGGGATTTGTTCCCACTTAAAAAAGGTACTCTGTCCTCTGCATCAGTCTCTGGGCAGATAGTGCTATGAGGGTATCTCTTTATCCCTCCAACAACAGTCTTAGGGAACCCAATGTGATAGACCTATCCCCATAGGGGTAACTATTTCACTTAAACCCCCCAAAACAATCCAATAGGGCTGTTTGGGGGGCACACTGACAATACGTTTTTGTCCATTCTCAAAAATGATTGACACCTGAGACCCGCGTTTCCCAATAAAAACATACAAGGTGATCATTGATATAGGCTTTTACATGTGGAGGGGGCCCGCTAAACCCCAGAATTGTCTCCACAAAAACAGGGTTGAGAAGTAGTAGAGTATACCTTTGATGTTGGAAAGGGGGGCAGTAAGGGACTCTCTGCCCCCCTTTTCCCCTTTCCCAACAGCCTATCCTTGCGATGGGAAGGAGATAAGGACTTTTGTGAACTCCCCTTCTTTGGGGACCATCTAGCTATGTGGTTGGTGTTCCCAAAGCAAAACCCCTTCTTTTTATTACCATCTTTAGGCTGACAACAAAATTTCCTTCTTTTGGAATATGTGGTTTTTTCTGTTTTCTTGAGCAACGGTTTCTTTTTTCCACTTCTTTAGCCTGGCCGCAAAAGTTGAGAATTTGTTCCCCCCTTCTCAATGACCTTCAGAAACCCCCTTTTCGCCGACTTGCCTCGACTTCAAAGCCCCAAAAAGTCCTCTCTTGAGGCTGCTCCTAGCTGGAAGTGGCTTCCTCTTTTTTTGCACTTCCTTTTAAAAACTATGGAAGAAGCGGAAACTTCTCTTTACATCACCCAGCCTTTGAGCAAGGGGGTCTGAGTTAAAGCTCCCCCCTTTGGGGAGACCTTTAAAACTGGGGTTAAGCCCACCTTTGGACATTATCTGTGAACCCGCTTTCTAGTCGGTGATGTGTTGGACATTTCTCACCGGATCTTGGTGGGAGTGCGGAGTTTTATAAAAAAAGGGCTGGCATCTTCTGGGGACCCAAAAGCTCTTCTAGAGCATCCCTATATCTTGATATTTAGTGGCTTGCCCGCCAAGCAGCTTGCACCCCTTTCCCTAGCTGGGCCCTTTAAAAATCTCCACTATTCTTGCTTCTTCACAGCATCCTGCACTGCCACCTTCCAGATACGCAGGGCAACATCTCCTCCATGTTCATCCCGTCTTCCCCCCCCTGGGGGGGGTGGGGACCCGAGAATGTTCTAGACGCGATAGCCTCCCCTCCGGCTGTATCTTTGCAAATTGGCGACTAACCCTTTCCATGGTTTTGCCCAAAAGAAAATCGCAGTAGCAAAGTTTCTTTTGACTTAGACCCCGACGGGGGGGTGGGAAACACACCCAACCCTTTTTTTTGTTGCAAGTTTGCTTCCTGGGCAGAATCTCTCTCAGGCCTCACAGGCCAAATGTCCCCCTTGTTGCCATTTCTGTGGAAGCTAAAAAAATGAAAGTTTCCCTCCTAAAATCCTTTTAGTGACAATTAGGGCTGCCCACAAAATGCCTTACTTTTTCACTCCGACCCATCAACTACTTTGGCTGAACAATTTTTATGAAACCCCTTCAACTATCGGCAATATTGTTCATCTGAGGTGTTGATAAGTTCACCATAAAAAGCAAAGCATGTTTTCCCCTATAACGCCATCTTTTCACCCAAGGACACTTTTCCCCTTTTGTAAGGGCTCCATACAGCTTTTTCCCGCTTTACTCTTTTTTTTGGTAAAATCTTAGCAGTGTCCCCCACTGTAAAACCCCTTTGTGGGCCAAACCCCTTGGGGAGGGGTGTTTGTCGTTCTCACCTCTTCTATGACACAGTGCCCCCCCCGAATCTTCGTTTACCTCCAGGTTGCAGGAAATGGTTCCCTTCTGCCCGGGGCGACTCGGAAACCCCTGTCTAAGCTCATACATACTCCCCAGAGTTGGGGGTAAAACTCTTTAGAGATTTTTTTAAAAGGACAATGGTATATATGGCTTGGGGAATTGCAAACATGAAAATAGAGTAAAAAAAATAACATACAAACATCAATAACTAAGTACAAAAAACTCCCCTACTGTAAGTTACAGTTCTGTCTCTTTTAAAGGGGGGGCTTTCACAGGTTAAACCCCCCCGTAAAATACCCCCATTAACCTTTAACGGACACAGTGAAGTGACAAACAAAATGGCTGCCCCCGGTTCAGTGTCTTTTAAATGTTGGGGCCCAGTTGCCGCGGTCGTTGGAGCTCTTTTGCTAATTTTTGGTGCACTTTAAGATCCACCTTAGCAATTGCAGAAAGTCCACAACCCCCAAAAGTACGTTCGATCAAACAAGTCCTGCCAGTGTCATCACTCTTCATATCGCCCTCCGGGCCCATCCTGCTGCTGTCACAAAATTCAAGGGGGGGTCCCTGGCAGGGGAGGTAGGATTTTTCCTGGGTGTAAACGGGGGCCTGGGGGGCTGACAGGCGGCCCACGACTAGCTGGCTCCTCTCAGGACACATGGGGAAATCTCAGTCTCTCCTCAAGCCCTCTCTCTTCGTATCCCCCACTTCTGCCCTTCCAAGCCCTGTCCCACCTCCCCCCTCTCTCCCCCCTTCCTTATGTCACCAAACCAGGGGTGGGTATGAAGCCAATGCATCTCTGGGAAAGAAAGGTGAATGCCTCTTTTAAGCATCCACTGTAACATTTTCTCCCCTTTGGGGGTTACAAAGAATTTGGGTTTTAAGGGGCTGGTATAGACCGTAAGGGTCTTTTGGGGGTGGGCCATTGGGCCACGCAAATGGGGTATAAGCCACATCATGGAGTGAAGTCTAAAGGGCCTCTGGTTTTCACCAGAGCCAGCCACCAGGCTGGTTGGGCTTGCTGCAGGAAGAGACCCCCCAGGTCACTACCCCTGACGTGATTTGCTTGCGGTGGCATCCGAGGTGTAGAGAAGTACAGAATCGTAAGACAGTCTCAAGGTCGGGGACAGGCTGGAAGGTCAGAGCAGGCTAATGAGATCAAAAAATGTAGGCAAAGGTCAGGTTCATGGCTGATCAGGAATACTACTCTATGGCAAGAAGCACGATAGGAATAAATGAAAGGAATAAATGGAAGAGGCTGAACTAAATAGGGTCAGTGCACGGTGATTAACAAATCCCCGGTGCACTGGCCCTTTAAATTTAACTGAATCGGCGCACGCACATCCTGAGGAGCAGGATGCACATGCCGGCCGTCAGGAGAACAGCAGGGAGGAAGAATAGGTGAGTACAGAGGCAAAGGCTGGGCATAGCAAGTGCGCTAGCAGTCTGATATGCGTACAGTGGGGGCACTCATAACAGTACCCTTAGGTCTCACCCTCTTTTTGGTCCGATGGAATTTTAGAAGACAGTCCCAATCAAGAATGTTGTTGTCAGGTTCCAAGGACCTTTCTTCTGGCCTGAACCCCTTCCAGTCCACAAGATAGCACCACTTCCCCGTAATAGTCTTCTTGACCAGAATTTCTTTTACTTCGAATACATCAGCAGGGTCAGCTTGAGGGGATGGAGAAGCAACCTTTTGGGAGAAGTGGTTGAGGAAGACATGGAAGGAGTTGGGGACACGCATAGTAGGTGGAAGACGGAGTTTGTAAACCACCAGGTTAATCTGCTACAGCACCTCAAAAGGACCCAGGAGACGTGGACCAAGTTTATGCCCACTCTAAGTGTGAATTAAAACCACACTATGTAACCCCATGGAACTCCTTCCCTCTGGACTGACCCACTCTATTTTTCATTCACAGGTATGTTTCTGCTATTGAAGTCTAACTCCCATCGTCCATTGCTGTATGTTTCTGCTATTGAAGTCTAACTCCCATCGTCCATTGCTGTATGTTTTCTGCTATTGAAGTCTAACTCCCATTGTCCATTGCTATATGTTTCTGCTATTGAAGTCTAACTCCCATCATCCATTGCTGTATGTTTCTTTGATGTGTATATCCAGTCTAGTCATAACTTATCACAATGCCATCTTCTCTACCCCAATCCCCTGCTGTGTGCATGGTGCCAGTGCTGTTCACCTTGTAATCTCGTTTCCTATCCTCCCCCTACTCTGCTAATTAACTGGCTGGACCCCTCCCACTTCTGGTTCACATCTGATTGTCTGCTTAGGAGGCCCCTTAGTATGTAGTCAAGCCCACTAGTCACGTGTGGCCCTTAGGTCACTGTGGCCCTGCTCAAAGTGTGAATTAAAACCAGAATTTAACCAGGATTGAACAAGGAGTGCAAGGTAACAGCTACTCTTTTTCCCACTAATAGCTTGATAACCCATCCCACACTATGCTTTTCTTTTTCTCCAGTATCTCTATCTCCACTCTCCTTATACTAATCGCCTATTCCCAAACACCCTCGCTGGGCAATGAACTCTACATCTTCCCCTGCATTCTTCCTTCTCACCTGTCTGCCACCAACCTCTTCCCCATTTTAAATGCCTCCACACCAAACAAACCCGGGCCAAATTTCAGTCTACCTCTCCCCCCTCTCACCCTTCACTGTTTCGGCGCGGGGGCATATCCCCTAACCCCGGCCCCTCACACTTTCCCCCACCATCGTTCTGCCTCTTCTAACAGATTCACCCCTAAAAATTTCCTTTAAACCCCCTATACCGAACACACCCCTCTACCCTTACACCTCCTATCCCTCTCCCTACCTCGGGAATCAGGGTCTGTATAAAACTCCCACATATAGATTTGTTCATCTCACGCAACTTCTCTTCCTTGGGTCTGACTGAAACAGGGCTCACACCTCTGACACACCCTCCCCTGCCCCCCTTTTTTTGGCGGTCTCCAACTACCCATACCCCCCCCCCCTGGTAACAAGCATGGTGGGGTTTGGGCCTTCTCCTTTTGACACCTTTCCTTTGTCCCCACTCCACCTCGCCTTCCCTCAAAAACTCTCCTCCTTTTGAGTGCACTCGTCGCATCTACCCCCCCCAACCCTTCAATGGCTTTGCTACCGCCCCCCGGGGCCCTTTCCCACTGCCTTCCCTTGACCATTTTGTTTCCGGGTTGTTTTTCCACTGACCCCCCCTCTTTTACAGGGAAACTTCACATCCCTTTCGACACCCCCCACTTGCTTAAAACAAACCCCTTTTCACTCTTTTTTCCTTTGACCTCTCCCAGGGGCCTCGGGACCACTCACAAAATGGACACACAAACTGGACCCCATTTTACCTCCTCGCCCCCTATCGATTCTCAAACTCCCCCCCCCCATATCACCCAACCTGCTTCCCTTTCCCACCATCCCCCCCACCGGCTCCCCCTTTCCCCCGCATTTGCCCCCCACAGGGAACTTACAAAACCTCAACCTCGCACTCTCTCTACTCTCTTACACTTTTTTCTTCCATATCCTCATTTAAAATGACCCAACACACCCACCATTTTCTACAACCACAAAACACCGCCCTCCCGATCTACTCCCCCCACACACAACAGCCCCAAAATCAACAACAACCCTGGCCCCCAAAAACCCCCTAAAACTTAGCCCCAGAGCTGAAGGGGCCCAAAAAAACATCTTTGGGGCCCTTTTCAAAAATTTTACCAATAAAAAAGTTCCCCCACCAAAAGGGGACCAAACCTACATATTTTTTTAAAAACCCCCAAACATAACACCTTTTAAATTTCCCCCCCCAATCCCCCACCCCCCCCCCCTTTTTGAGAGCTTTTCCCTAAAATTTACCAATAAAAATTATAGAGAAAGCTTTCCCCCCTCCCCGCCCCCTCTAAAATCGCCAAGGGTCCTCCCCCAAAGGGTTTTTTCCCCCCTTAAAACATTAATCTTTTCCCTTTTCCCCAAATCCAACCCCCCCAAAAAAAAAAGCCATCCCCCTTAAATTTGGGGTTAAAAAAAAATTTTAAAATTTTTAAAAAAGGCATCCCTTTTTCCCTTAAACATTAAAAAACCTAAAAATTTTATCCCCCTCCCGTAAAAATGAAATTATGTTTTTTTCCAAACTCCCCGAAAAAATTTTTAAACCCCCCCCCCCCCCCCCTTGACCCAAATTGGTTTTTTTTTCTTTTTTTTTTTTTTTTTTTTTTTTTTTTTTTTTTTTTTTTTTTTTTTTTTTTTTTTTTTTTTTTTTTTTTTTTTTTTTTTTTTTTAAAACCCCCACCCCCCAACCAAAACCCCCAAAAATGAAAATAATTTTCCCCCGTTTTTAACCTTCCCCGGGCGGGAACGCAAATTTTCCCCACAAACCCTTTTTTCCCCGGGTAAGGGGCCCCTTCCCGACCCCGCCCTCGATCTTTTTCCCCCCGCTATCCCCCCCCCCATCCGTTTTTCCCCCCATCCGTCCCTTACCTTTTATTTCCCCTCTTTGGGGACCTACCCCCACTCCTCTTTTTTGGGGGACCAAACCCCAATCCTGCCCCTTCCCCTTTTCTCACCGGCCCAAAAGCATCGCCTTTCCTTCTTTTTTTCCCCACGTCTCCTAAAAAACTAAATGTGGGAAAACAAATTCTTTCATTTTCCACTCCCCCTCCATCCCATCACCTACTGTCTTCACTGTAAAGGGCTGTCACTCTCACTTTTCCACAAGTCCGCTGCCTTGGGGTAATCCTGACTCCGCTCTTCCTCAAACCACACATCCAAACCCTCCCCTTTGCTTGCCGCTTCCCCCCTGAAAAATATCTCCCCAAACCGCTCATTCCTAAACTTCGCACCCAAAAAATCTCGTCCACCCCCCTTGTCATCTCCCCCTAACTACTGCAACTCCTTTCTTGCCTCCCATCTAACACTCTTTCCCCCCCCTTCAAACCTTCTCAACCTGCGCCCGTTTACCCCCTCTCCCTCCTATCCCCTCCTCCCCCTCTCCCAAATCCCTTCCGGCTACCAATTCCCACAATTTTATTTAAAGTTCTAAACCTGCCCCTACAAGGCTCCCCATAACCTTCTCGTCCATAACCTCCTTAACCCATTATCTCCCCAAGGCCCTTTTCTCTGTTCTCCTCTATCAGCCCCACATAACCGTTCCAAACTTCTCTCTGCTTCCACATTCCTGGAACTCACTGCCCAAACAAAATCAACTCTCTTCCACCTCACCAGCTTAAAAACAACCTGAAAACCATTTCTTCAGGATTCCCTATAATCACAAAAACCCTCCCACCTATACCCCACAAAATGTCTCCCCCACCCCCCGTCTCTTCCCTCCTCCTTTAGATTGTAACCCCCCCGGCAGGTCCCTCTCCCTCTGTTGTCCGTTGAAGTCATACATCGTTATTATTGTCTCATTTACTATTATTAGGGAACCCCCCAAATGTACAGCGCCATGGAATCAATGGCGCTTTAAAATAAATGATAATAATAATAAAATAACTTGGGATCTTCAGCCGTGTATTCTTAATGGATCACCACAGCTTATCTCCAGTGGCAAAGATTGTAGGATGTCTTTTTTTTTTGTCAGCTTGTCTCTTCATGCGTGAAACTGCGAGTTGTAGAGAATGACGTGTTTCACGCCATACAGTCGTAAAGTCCCGGACTTGATCCACATCAGGAATGTCAGAAGAGATTTGAGGTGAAAGAGGAGGATGTGGATGCTTGCCATAAACTATATAGTAGGGCGGGGCACTGGCTGAATCAGAATCCAGGTGGTTATAGGCGAATCTGCCCAGGACAGAAGGTTGACCTAGTCATCCTGATGTGTAGAGAGGAAGTTGCGTAGCTGGTTACCTAGAACCTAGTTCCCCCTTTCATCCTGACCATTTATCTTAGGACGGTATGCTGACAAAAAGTACAATTTCACCTGTTGGTGGGAGCAGAGAGCACGCCAGAATTTAGTAATAAATTGGACCCCTCAATCGGAGACAATGTGCTGGGGAAGCCCATGTAGACTAAAAATGTATTGAAAGAAGTGGCTAGCCAATTGAGTAGACGGATGACTGGGCAGCGGCACAAAATGTGGCATTTTCAAGAACCAGTCTGTAATCACCCAGATGGCTGTATCAGTTACAGGTCAATGATAAAGTCCATGGCGATATGGGTCAAAGGAACATCTGGAATAGGCTGCAGAAGGCCAGCAAGCTTGAGAAGAGAGGACATATCATGGGCACAGGTTTGGCCACCATTAATAACGGGATATGAGTAGGCACAATTTTCTAAGGGTGTCAGGGTGCCCGGTCACCACAGAGCAATGTCCCTACTTCAAAATAATTTTCCTAAGCGCAGGAGGCACAAATGTTTTTCTTGGGGGGACATGTGGGAGACTGGTGGGAGCTGTGGAGATCAGGCGTTCTGGGGGAACGATGTGCTGAGGTGAGGATTCTAGGCCTACTACATCTAGCTTGCCGAGGATTTAGATGTTGGGCCACCTGGACAAAGTAGATTTTTATGGTCTGTATAGATGTTGACCAGATGACAAGTCCCTTCCAGTAGATGGTGCCATTCTTTTAAGGCCAACTTAATGGCCAGTAATTCCCGATCCCCAATGGTGTAGTTTTTTTCTGCAGGGGAAAAACTCTTGGAGAAAGTGCCAAAAGTAACGTTTTTACACAAGGGGTTTTCTGGGTAAGGACTGCTACAGCACCCACTGAGGGAGTATCGACCTCAAGGAAGAAAGCTTTCTCCAGGTCTAGATGGCACAGAATAGATGTGGAGGCAAATGCAGATTTCAAACAGCAGAAGGCTTCCTCTGCTTCAGATTGTCAAAGTTTGGGGTTTCTGTTCTTCTTAGTAAGCGCCACCAGGGTAGAGAAGTGCGGAATAAAGTGTCGGTAGTAGCTGATAAAACCTAGGAAGCACAGTATGGCCTGAAGGCCGACTGGTCGAGGCCATTGCAGGACAGCTGACAGTTTGGCAGGATCCATCTGAAATCCCCTATCCGAGATAATGTAACCGAAGACAGGCGGGGAGGAGCATTCAAAGACACATTTCTGTAGCTTGGCATAGAGCTGATTGCGTCACAAACATCTTAGAACCTGGTGTACGTGATCCCAATGAGATTCTAGATTGTTAGAGAAGACCAAGATATCGTCCAGATACCCAACGACACAAGCGTACAAGAGGTCTACTCAAGATCTCGTTAACAAATTCTTGGAAGATAGCAGGGGCATTACATAAACTGAGGGACTTCACTAGATACTTAAAGTGACCATCAGGGGCGTTGCTAGGGTCCCAAAACATTCGGGGCCCAGGTCCTCTGTGTTACATTTTGCTTAGTAGGGTTTGGTTCACACGGCATTTTTCACACCACATTGTGAACTGCAGCATGTATTTTTACAGAGAAAAAAATGTATGTTCATGTCACTACTTTTTCTGCATATTCCACATAGATCCTGTCCATCTCCTCAGCATTCACTGTACAATGAAAATCAGCACTGACAAATTTACTTTTCAAAAGTGCTCACCTATGTATGAAAGTGTCATACCTTATAAATAACAGTCACCTTATAATACACCTATACATGGAGCAAATATACAATATGAATCATTGTTACTAGAAAAAACTCAGAAAAAAACAAGACCCAAAACTATTACTACTTAAGGATCAAATAATACTGCCAGACCATGACCAAACGCGACCACCACATGTGACATCAGTTGTACAAAGGCTCTGAAGACCAATATTATCACCATACAGTGACCAGATAGTGGTAGAAACTACGTTGTATTTGTATGTAGGCGCTGTGCAGAAATATAAGTGATTACACTGAAGTTACATTTAGTGACTAACAGGAGACGTCTTTTCTGATCGGAGTTGTTCACTTTCCCTTCTCTTCTCCATCTGGCCCGGACCACCATGATGATTTCTCCCGGCCACGACTCTTCTCTGCAGAATTTACCACACAAACATTTTAGAATTCTAATTTTTCCAGCACATATATACCTACTGGGGGGTTTATATAGCTTCCTTCCTAATGGGGGTTTATACAAGAAAGCATGGTGACACCCCATTCCCACAACAACTGGCTTTTCTATTATAGAAAAGGCAGGTGGCTGCTGTGGAGGATGGGAAGTCACCCATCTTTCCTTTATAAGCCCTCATTAGGTAGGTTTATAAACCCCCTCCCAGGAGGTAGGTATATACTGTAGGTCTCCTCAGTAAGTAGGTATATTGGTTATATGTCCCGCAGTAGGTAGGTATAAAGGTTATATGTTCCCCAGTAGTTAGATATATAGGTAATAGCGTCCCCCAGTAGGTATATAGATAATAGGTCCCCCAGTCTGTAGATAGGTAATAGGGTCCCCCAGTAGGTATATAGGTAATAGGGTCCCCCAGGCGGTATGTAGATAATAGGCCCCCCCAGTATATAGATAGGTAATAGGATCCCCCAGTATATAGATAGATAAAAGGGCCTCTAGTACATAGATAGGTAATATGGCCCCAGTATACAGATAGGTAATAGGGTCCCCAGTATATACAGATAGATAATAGGATCCCCAGTACATTTCGGTAGGTAATAGGGCCCCAGTATACATAGGTAGGTAACAGGGCCCCCAGTATACATAGGTAGGTAATAGGGCCTCCAGTAAATATAGTTAGGTAATAGGGCCCCAGTACATATAGGTAATTAATGGGCCCCCAGTATATGTAGATAGACAATAGGGCCACTAGTACATATACGTAGGTAATATGGCCACCAGTACATATGGGTAGGTAATAGGGTCCCCAGTACTTATAGTTAGGTAATGGGCCCCCAGCATTAGAGAAATAGGGGCCCCCATATAGATGGGGTTGGTAGGAAATGGGGCCCCCGGTATGGCGGGCGGGTAATGGGGGCCCCAGTATAGCAAAGGGGGAAATAGAGCCCCCAGTATAGGTAGGTAAAGACCCTATATACTGACTTTAAGGGGCCCCCCAGTATAAAGGGTAATGGGGCTCCCGTATAGGTAGGGCGGGTAAAGGGCCCCCAGTATAGAGGCAGGTAATAAGGCCCCCATATACATATAAAAATAGGGCCCCCAATAAGCTGGGTGGTAATAGGGCCCCCATTAAAATGGGTTTAAAGGGCCCCCGATGGGAGGCATAAAGGCCCCCAGTAACGCGGGTAGGTAATAGGGTCCCCAAAAAAGCTGGGTAGTAATGGGGGCCCCAGAATGGTTGGTAGCTAATAGGGCCCCAGTATAGCGGCAGGTAAAGGGCCCCCCTATAGCTAGGTAGTAATGGGGCCCCCAAAATAGATGGTAGGTAAAGGGCAGGCGCTATGGTTCTCACGCCCCTGTGCCAGATACCCCGGGGCCCAAAAACCCTGCTGCACTCCCCAGAGTACCCATGGAGCAAAGCTCTTTTCCGCCCAAAAAAAAGCCTCAACTGTATGTGCATCCAGAGGACACACATACAGATGAAGAGACCGCCGGGGCTCCAGGCCCATGGCAGCGGCCTGGAACCTAGCAAAATTCGGGGCACAGGCAGTTTTTTAAAGGGGGAAACCAACCCCCGATTAAACTGCCTGTGCCGCCCCTTATTGAAAGCGGGTTTTTTATTCATTTAAACCCCCCGGATTGGAAAGAGGTTTTTTGGTCCCCATAAATTCTAAGACTTTCAAAATAAAACCTTTTTTAAATTTTCTTTTTTAATATAGGGGAGAAAAACGGAAGACTTTGTCTCATGGGGGGGGTATTCCTAAAGAAGGTCTATTTGAGAAAGCATAACGAAAGAGGGGGATGGGTCTCCAACAAATTTTTTAGATTTAATTTCATACCAATACCCCCCTAAACACTTTGAAATTCAGGAAGAAGTGGAACAACAGGAAAGGGGACCCCAAAACAGCAAATTGGGGAAATTTTTTTTCCCAAAGTTGGGCGCCCATTTTCCAATTTGAAGAGGAAGCATGGTGCTTTCAGACCCGGAAATCCCAAAAGAACTGGGAAGAGGAACTGCCAAAGCCCCCCCTTGAAGTCAGGTTCATAAAAACAATAGGGAAACACTCGGATTCGACGTTAATGGGGGAAAATGGCCAGGGGGGTTTTTCAATGGGAATTTTACCCCCCGATCAAAATCCATGAAGGGGAGGGGTTTGAATATGGGCACCCGATGCATCCCGTTGGGCCACAAGGGCAAAAACCCTTGATGCCCCTTCCCCCTGTAAAAATAGGTTTCAGGGGTTTTTTTTGGGGAAAAAAAAACAGTTTTATGTGGTGTTACAATAGAAACGTAAAACGGGCCATTCTTTTCTGTGACAGGGGGCCCCTTTCTTTGGGTTTTTTTGAAAACCCCTTGGTGGGGGCCCGTGGGGGGGCCCCTTGGGAAAAATTTAGCAAGACGGGAAGGTACGGGGCCGGGAAAGGGGTTGGGTTTCCCGGCCGTGCTCCTTCTCTATTTCGGAAAACGAATGTCTATTTCTTGTGGCAAAATGGGTATCCCCCAAGATGAAAGGGATTTTCGACTGGCCCCTTTTTCCTTTATTCTGCCCGCGACCCTTTTTGAACATAAACTTTGGGGCCCCATTATTTCACGGGCCCGCTCTGGGCAAAAGCGAAAAATCTATGGGGAAAAATAGTCCAATGGGGGAAAACTCCTTGGGGTAGGGTTTTTCAGGCATTTTCCCCTGGAAAACACCAAGGAAAGAAAAAGGGTCACCTTCCCATAGGGAAGAACCTTTTCCAGAGTTTTTACCAGAGTTAAAAAACAGGGGCACTGTGTGGGAAAGCCCCACAGGGCCCCCAGGGTAAACTTAATAACTTGGTCGACCGAGAGGAAAGCACTTGGGGGGGCCCCAGACACCACAAGAACCTTTAAATGGAAACCGCAGAGGGGGGGGTGGCTTTTTTTGGACTGCTTGGCAATTTTTTGCAACGTTGGGGAACCTAATATTGTGATAACTTGAAGGTTGAACTATGGCACCACAACGAGATCCATGAATGTTGTTATACTGTGTTCTCTGTGTCCCATACCCAAAAAGAATCAAATTTAAAATTTTTTTAAATTAAAATGTATATTAAAAATTGAAAGTTAATAAGACAAAGAGGGCCCAAAAATTTTGGAAAAAATGTTAGGCTAAAAATTTAATTTTTTTGCCCAAAAGAAAACCCAAACCCCTTTCTTTTTTCCAGACACTATTTGAAATGAAAGGGGGTCTTTATTGGGTTTCCCATGGGCAAAAAAGTGAATTTAAGGGCCTAAAAGTTTCATACAAAATTTTGATAGTTTTTGTGCCTTGTTTTGAACTGGGAAAATTTGTATGAAATGGTAATTTTTTTATGAGTCTGTACTTTGGCTATGAGTTTTTGGCATTTCTTTTTTATTCACTTCTTTTTGTATTTAAAAAACCTTTTTTTTGGGCTTAAAACCTTTACTGTGGGTCTTGTTTTTCCATTTTTAACCCCAAAAAATATCACCTCTAATTTAATTTAGATTCATTGTGACATCAAAGTTTAAACCTTACTGTATCTTTGGGTCTTGATTTTAGCTGGGCCAAAATAGGGGGACGAAATTAAGGCTTAAAGAAAAAAGAAAAACACAACTTTACCTTTTTTTTTTTTAAATCTAATTATGCAATAAAAAACCCCTAATTAAAATTGGAGTTTTTTGATCACTATTAGAATTTTTGTTGTGGTCTACATAATACAATCTAATTGACATGTATTTATTTTGCAGGTCGATATGTATTTAAGAGCCAAAAAATACCGCCTCATCATCACCGCATGTCCCCACTACATAGTTACTAATATCACCAAACCAGTGTACCAGGATCAATATTGCCAGATAACAACAATATGCAAAGACCAAACATTATCACCACATATCACCACCACATAGTGACTAATATTATCATACTGTTGCTCATCAAATCAATATACCAAGACCAATATTACCAATAACAACAGTATACAAGAACCAAATAAAATTGCCACATCATGGCCACATATCACCACTGTAAGGTGACTACTTAATACCACCATACTGTTACTGAATATAAAAAATTACGCTAAGACAACTAGGACAACCAAAAGATGACCATATAGGGGTAGATACCAGTTGTACACAGACTCTGCAGACGTGTAAGTGATTACAGTTACATCCAGGGACTCACAACATGTTGTCTTCTCTGACGTGTCGTTCAATTACCTTTCTCTTCTTCATTTGGTCCAGACAACCATGACAACATCTCCCAGCTATGACCAATCCCTGCCAAACTTACAACTCAAACACCTAAAACTTCTTATTTGCTATCATCTTCCCAGCGGCTGTTCCCCCCATGAACAAACTCCCCATTCATAGTGCCACAAATAGTAATAATGAACCCATTGGCGCCCTGGGACTTGGGTAGGTAGGCCCCCTCAGTAGGTATGTAAGTATATAGCCCCCAGTAGGTAGGTAGTTATATAGGGCCCCTAGTAAGTGGGAATATACGGCCCTTCCGTTGGTAGTTAGGTGTATAGGTCCCACAGTAGGTAAATAGATTCATAGGCCCCCTCAACAGACCCGAAAGTAGGTAGGTGTGTGTATAAAAAGCCCCCCTAGTAGGCAGTTAGGTATATAGGGCCCCAGAGTATGTAGGTATATAGGGATGCCCTAGTAGGTAGGTATAGAGGGCCCCAATAGATTGGTAGTGTGATGATAATTGCAAAAGTCACACACCCCCCCTCAGCTCTTGTAACTTCACCCAAATAACTCAGTTATTGCAGGATTCAGACTTCACCAAAGTTCCCCCATTGCTCAACACATGTCATTAAGGAAGCACTCAATTAAACAAATGCTCCATCCACAGGAAGTGAGTCTCAGCATGTGGTCCTGCTTCAAAAGGCCCTATCACCAATTTTCACAGGTTCCTTACAGTCACCTTGGAGACCCAGGCAATGAGAAATGTAGTTAGGGAAAGGTGTGAAGTGTTTCAAAGAGATGGACGAGTCAGGATTTCATAAAGAATTATGGAATAACCGTACATCACAGGCACAGCCCAGCTTCATATTTAAAAATATGAAGGCTTCCCACATGCATAGCTGCCACTCCCTCGCTGGTAGGACACACGGGCAGGGAGAAACGGATAACTGGTACCAGGAACAGAGCAGTGATATAGTGTTTGGTACCCAGTCATAGCTAAGGCCTATCCAATCCTGATGGTAACACTGGCGTGGCTCTGCCCCATTCTCCTGCCAGTATATGGCCCATTCCAGTGTTAGAAGCAAGAACCCGCATGGCCCTGGTAGGAGCAGTGTGCAGACCTTCCCAGGGGTGTGACAGGGATGTGACGTGGGCCCAGTGTTGTCTCTATTGGATGAGGGGTACATGCACCAGCATGCCAGGAGCTTTCACCTAGGTCCAGCAGGCCACATTCACACCCTCCATGTGTGCCCTACGCCGAGCTAACTTAAGGTAACTCGACACGTCTTGCTGCTTCTTTGTCTCTACCCATATCCTATCTGTACTTGCACTTCTGACCAAGATATGTATAGCTGTGTCCTTATGTATGTATTGTTTGTCTAGTGCGCTCACAAGGCGATTAAAGAGAACCTGTCACATAGTTTTTGCCTCCCTGGCTGAGGACAGAACAAGCCAGTGTCAGACCTGCTGTTTCCAGTGCTGTGTCCCATATTCTGTAAGATGCTGTAGTTTTCGTGTATTTAATGCTCAAATCTGCAGTTTTCAGCCAGAAGAGTCATTCGAAGAGTCCTTCAGAGTGTCAGTTTTTTTCAAACCCGGCCAATCAGAGGCAGCCCGCCCACCTCAACTGACAAACCTATTACTTTGAATAGGTAGAAACATGAGAATAGCTGTCAGTGGGCGGGGCTATCCTTTGGTGGGTGGAGCTAACACCAGCTCATGAATAAGATTTATGGGTTAAATGCTCTAAAACTGCTGCATCTTACAGAATAAGGGGCACAGTGCTGGGAACAGCAGGTCTGACACTAGCTTGTGCTGCCCTCAGCAAGGGGGGGGCATAACCTATGTGACAGGTTCCCTTTAAATATATAAACTTTTATCCTAAGCTGGTCTGTTGTCTTGATTGCCCCGATCCCAAGTGTTTGTTTTTCGCTGTCTCGAATATATCGCTACCCAAGGCAGGTTCCTGGCCCAGTTATGAGTCTGTAACAGACCAGGCTTGTAACTAACGAGGAACTTGTGGCAGTCTACCAGGCTGCCAGAGTTCAGTTTCACCGGTGCGGGTAAACAGATCTGTCCCAGCAGTTCAGGGTTGTGGGCAAGTGGGGCATCCTCTCGTACTCCCGTGTCTTTTTACCCATGTGGGGGGTTAAACTGGAAACCCGTACCCGGCTGACCTTGCTACACCTTGGGGGGAGCGCAACATCATAATACACCCCAATCACCGTCGACCCCATGAGCACGGTCTTCCTGACAGGAAATTTTTCCCCTGTAAGTATTTAGTCCCCCCAAAAGGTAGGTATATACAGCCGCCCTAGTAGGTAGATATAAAGAGCCCCCCAGTAGGTAGGAAAGAATATAGAGCCCCTCCAATAGGTAGCTGATTAAGGCTGCTTTGAAATAGTAGGTAAAACCCCTTTCAGTGGGTAAGTAAAAGGGGACCCCCCAGTAGGTACCTAGTTATATTGAGCCCCTCCAGTAGGTAGGTAAATATAAAGTTAGGTATATAGTCCCCTTCAGCAGGTAGGTATATATAGCCCCCCACTATGGGTAGCAATAGGATCCCGGGAGAAATACCCCTTATAGGGGCTCCAGGGTATACCACTTTGGGCCCCAACTCCCCTGCTCTGATACCCACCAGTCCCCACTCTACACTCTGCCTGGCTGGTGTCTGCTTCCTGCTGCTGCTGCTTTTGTCTGCAGTTTTCGGTCTGGCAACTAGGGGCGCGCATTCACTATCTCCCTTTGATTTAAAGGACTGGTCTGCACCATTTAATTTTTCCTCAGCCTATTACCTATGCTCTTGGGTCTTTTTTACTCATCATGGACCCACACAAAAATATTTGGTGTCTTTCCAAGTTCGTCTCCCGTGCATTTTTCTGATTTCCCCTTGGTAAGTTCCAACCCCCCCTTGTTGTCGCCTCCCTACCTTCGCCCGAAAAACCCACAAAACCCCCCAACTATCGGGGACCATCAAAGCCCAATGTCGGCTGTCACCTCAAGTGCCCACACAAAGCCAACGGGGCCTGGGGAGGGGGTCTGGTGAAAACCCGGGGGGGGCTCCTTTGATCCGGCCCCCGGGGGGGTTTTACGCCACCCCCGAAAGGGGACCAAAATCCCTTCCTTCCCCTTGAATCTGAACCCTGTCGGGCTGGGGTTCCTAGCCCACTTTGCCCCGCGCTCCATCACCCGGGACGGTCCCCCCCCATCTCGCTTTAAAATTTTAAAAAACCAAGGGGGACCATAACCACAAAACTGTAATCAAATTAGCGCGGGCTTTATCTCCCCCACCCCATTTCAGCAACACGGTTAAATAAAAAGGGCTAAAGATATAGCCTCCCTCCCCCAAAATACATTTTTATAAATAAAAATATATAAAAGCTATAAAACAAAAATACTGGATAAAAAACTAAATAATGGGTTTACAGTTTCCAAATAAACCAACCATAAAACCAAATCCCCAAAACCCATTATTAACCCAAAATTCCACTTAGACCAAATACCGCCACTCTGACCATTCACACCTAGGTGACTAAAAAATACCCCCACCTATACCACATATCACCGTCAATAGTAACTGAATAAAACCGCCACATATTCCACCCAAAAATGACTGAATAAACCACCACCTGATTACATATCACCACCCCATAAGACTGAATCTACCGGGCCACACATTTCTGAACATAAACCATGCACTTTTCACACATAAATGATTGCATTCATACATTTGAACCACAGGTGACGTTTCTCCCCATGATGTTGTTTCCCTTTTCTTCTCCATCCCGGGCCCACCCCCAACTTGACTTCTTCCCCCAAAACTTGCCTGAAATTGGACACAAATATTTAGAATCCCCACTTTTTGCACTCCTTATTATATATATAATCCCCTCAGTTAGGTAGGTGTATAGGGCCCCTTAAATAGGAAGCTTTAAAGGTTCCTCATTAGCGGGGATATTAGGGGCCCCTCAGTTTAAAGGGATATAGGTCCCTCAGTTAGGCAGGGATATTTAGGGCCCCATCATCAGGAGGGGGACATAGTATGTCCCCTCAGGGGAGCAGGTATATAAAATATGCCCCCTCGGGGAAACATGCATATAATATAGGTTTCCCCCATCGAGGCTATTGATTATTCCCCCCAGGGAAGCCTTTAATTTATGCCTCAGCAGTAGGGATAAGAATAGGTTTTCCCAAGGGGAGGTAATAATAAAGGTCCCCACAGGCGGGATATAGATAATATAGGTCCCTTCAGGTGGGGTATAGATATAGGTCCCCTCAGTCAGCAGGCATATACAGTAAAATATTCCCCCCCAAGCAGGGAAA